>BMAU01014251.1:7500-255000 GCA_019973935.1 Trichonephila clavipes | reverse complement strand
TTTAATAGACGAACTTAAAATTTTTCGCATGTCTTCCCGACATCACCTAGATGATTTTATGCGTGGGCGAATTATTGGAAAGATCGAAGAAGGACGAAAAATAACACATGTTGCCAGGGGAGTTCGACATCGCTCACAGCGTTGTTTCACGGCTGTGGAAGTCATTTAAAACTACTGGAATGTGTAGTAGACGGCACGGGGAGGTCGTGTTAGAAGTACGACGCCTGCAGAAGACAGATATATCGTCCTATCAGCAAAAAGGAACAGGCGCACCACAGCTCAGGAGGTGGAAAATCAGTTTATTGCTGCCTCAGGAAAGCAGATCTCCCGAAAAAACTGTTGCCAGACGTTTGAGGGGAGGAGGACATTCCGCACGCAGACCTGTTGTGTGCGTCCCATTGACCAGACAGCACCGTACTGCCCGTTTGCAATGGTGTCGTGAGCATCACAATTGGACTGAACAGGACTGGGCATGCGTACTATTCTCAGATGAGAGTAGGTTCAGTCTGTCATCGGATTGTAGACGCCAACTGATCTGGTGCGAGAGTGGTATTGCTTATAGTCCAGAAAATATCCAGGAAAAAGACCAATATCCGACATGCAGTATCATGGTGTGGGCCGGCATCATGATCAATGGCCGAACGCGCCTACATGTGGTTGCGAATGGGACTATGACGGGCCAACGATACATTGATGAAGTTCTACTTCCTCATGTTCGTCTTTTCCGTGGTGCTGTCGGTGTAAATTTGTTATTATGGACGACAACGCAACATGTCATCGAACACTCGCTGTTCAGGATTGTCTAGACAGCGAGGGTATTCAACGTCTCGTATGGCCAGCTCGTTCTCCAGATCTAAACCCCTTTGGAAATGTGTGGGATGCTTTGGGAAGGCAAGTTGCTGGTCGAAACTATCCTCCGACAAACAAGAACACCCTCATCCGTGCACTCACAGAGGAATGGGATAAATTGCCTCAACAGCTGCTGGATAATGTTGTGCAAAGTATAGTACGACGTGTGGAATGTTGCATCACACTCCACGGTGGACATATCCCGTACTGATACCTTTCTTTAAGGTGCCTGCTGACTTTTAGATGTATTGTTCCATTTCTCCATACGCAGATCAAATGAACATTTTTTTTTCTTTCAGATGTATTACAGCTTTTGTACTTTCCAGAACAATAAATATTCTTTATTCTAATTTCTGAACAGTGTGGCAACTATATTTTATCCTACTAGGCCTCGTGTCTCGCTTAATGTTATGCTACATAGCAATTTGTGATCCGTCCTTAGCAATTGTCCAGCAGTGTATATATATATATATATATAGTATATATGTATCTTGTCCACATTTTCAATCGTTAATAAAATACTTTGTATTCATCCATTCAAGAAAAGACAGTCTTTTTTAAAAATATTAATTCATTAATTCTATTTAATTAATGAATAAATATTAAAAAAACAAAAATAACAATCCAACACCATATACGAATATAAAAATTAAAATCGCTGGTTGTGTTCCTGTTACGTTATTGAGAGTTGGATTTCTAATCTGAAGTTCATACGTTCGAATCCTACCTGGGATGACATAATTTCTGAGAATGTGATTTATTTTTTTAATTATACTTCTTAATTAGAATAATTAGATTTACTGAATGGATAAATAGTAACAAACAAAAATAATAGTTCAACACCCTAGATAGAAAGGAAAATAGTATATTGCATTGAAAATCTCTTTCTTTTGCCACTTAATATTGTGACTCTACTCTATGTATATGCGTATTTAAATTAAATGTAACTATTCAATAAAAAGTAACTGAAATAAAACAATTTCTTTGTTGCTCTAAGTAATAATTGACTTATTTTTTAGTTATTAATAATTAAAATTTCTAAATTGAAAGGAAAAACAAATAATTGTGAACAGTAATTAACTTAATCTAACATTCCATATAAATAATAAATTGTTTAATCAGTTAGATGTGACTTTTTTCCTCAAAGACTATAGCATGAATTTGGTAAATAGGAAACTAAAGCTACGATTATATGGTCATTATAATACTATTTTAACATTCTGTGAGTTAATTATCAGAACGTTTTCAAAATCAAGTTTAGTTGATTTCTTTTCTATTAAAAATACATATCTCAGACAGTATATATATATATATTAAGTATTATCATTGCATATATTATTTTTAAAAAATATGAGTAATTTTATGTGCCACTAAGAAAAAATTATAGCATTAAAACTCATGTATGAAAAATTTAAGGAACAAATAGCTGCACTCTTTGTTTTTACTAGTAAATAATTCACTCTTTTGACAAACTGAAATGAAAGTAACACAATTTAATTTTTAAATGCTAAAAGTATTTTCATTTGCCCTTATTCTTATTTGTAATCAATATACTGTTGGAAAATAGCTGTAAAATGAACTCCGCTTATTTACTGAAGTAGTTTTATTACTTTATTGGCTAATATCAGAGATTTGTGATTTTGAAATAAATTAAAAGGAGTCTCAGAGTTGTGTTAATTTTGTCTCGAGATCTGAAAATGTAAACAATTTTCGATTAGATGCAATTTTTTGAATTTACATTTTAATGATTCTATTCTCTTATACATTACTTATAAAGAAGCAAGGCTTCAAAATGAGTAAAATGTTTAAAATTTTATCATAATTTTAAAAGTTACAAGCATATGAAAAAAAGAAAAATTTCTGTAAGAACTATTAATTTAGTTTTACATTGCGCATGATATTTTCTGAAATAGTCGCTCTAATTACTAGCAATAAGTTGATTTAGAAGGTTAAATATATCCTTATTCTATACATTGTAGTTCTTTTTATATAAATAAAGAAATAAATTATGCATTTTTTTGGAAAAAATAAACAAAACACCATATTTTTAATTTTTTTTTTAAATTTCAGTATTTTTCAAATATTTTTAAATACAAAAGACTTATAATACTAAAATTAGTTAGGGTTTAAAGGGTGCAAGACATTTATAATTCTATAAAATGTCATACATCCGAGGCTGCTAATTCAAAAAATATCCCAAGTAACGAAAACTTTACTTAATATTTGTTAATAAAAGGTTTTTCTATTTTCATATGGTTATATTTTTTAAAAAATTATGATTATATTTCAAAAATATTTAACTTTTTTGAAACCTTATTTCTTTATAAATACTGTATAAAATAATTGAACTATTTAATTTTAATTTCAAAGAATTGCATCCAATCGAAAATTGTTTACCTTTTCAGTTTTCGAGACAAAATTAACACTCCTAAGACCTCTTTGAAGGGAATAAATAAGTGAAAGTTCAAAATAGTTCACCAAATTAAAATCATTTGTAATCATCCACTTCATACATATGAGATGGCCTTAAATGTTTATTTCACTATTTTCTGCTAAATTGAGAAGGAAAACGATTAATTAGATCATTATTATTTATGTGTACAGTATTTGTTTAATAAATTGCATGGATGTATTCTTTTATGAAGACTCCGTAATCATTTTGAGTGAGAAATCATTTGGCATGTTTATTAATTATGATGCTGCATAAAGGGTGTTGCTGAATTCTCGACCGTCAAATTCAGAGGGCCAATAGTAGGTAGCATGGGGACGACAAATCCCCATAGAACAAGGGGTCGCAAACTATTCCATTTAATCGGAGAAAATCGCAATAATAGTACCCGTTTGGAAGACGATGAGCCACACGAGGGGTCAGCCAAACTAAAGAGGGTATGTGGAGCGCCGTTTTAGGGTTAAAGAGAAAATAAAATCTGTACGTGTGCGTAGGCCAATTTCCTTCTCGTCCGGGAGTGCTTCTCTGTACAAATGTTATGCGTCCATTCCTTTACCTATGCTTGTTCGATATGGGGCTATATCGCAGAAACTAATATTAATATCCTAGATACTCTTCAAAGTTCTACTATCCTGATGATTAATGCCACTAGATATACGAGAAATGATGCCATCTAGAAAGAATTTAAAATTAAAAGTTTTAAGTCAAACATCCAAAAAATAGCCAATAATTTTTTTGAGTATCTGCCTTATAATAACAATACAAATAAAGGGTGTTTTTTTAGAGGTATAGAACTTTAAATTGCAATAAAACAACGATGTATTATTCGATTGACGTGAATTTTTTTTATTCGAAAGATAATCTTGTGGCATTATATTTTAAATATGATTTCTGGCATATGACTGCCAAAGCTGGCTCGGATGTAGTCCAATCTGGACGTCCAATTTTCTATGACTTTTTCCAACATTTGTGGCCGTATATCGGCAATAACACGGCGAATGTTGTCTTCCAAATGGTCAAGCGTTTGTGGCTTATCCGCATAGACTAATGGCTTTACATAGCCCAACAGAAAATAGTCTAGCGGTGTTAAATCACAAGATCTTGGAGGCCAATTCACAGATCCAAAACGTGAAATTAGGTGGTCACCAAACGTGTCTTTCAATGAATCGATTGTGGCACGAGCTGTGTGAAATGTTGCGCCGTCTTGTTGGAACCACAGCTCCTGAACATCACGATTGTTAAATTCAGGAATGAATAAGTTAATAATCATGGCTCTATACCGATCACCATTGACTGTAACGTTGTGGCCTTCATCGTTTTTGAAGAAGTACGGACCAATGATTCCACCAGCCCATAAAGCGCACCAAATAGTCAGTTTTTTCTGGATGCAACGGTGTTTCGACATACACTTGTGGATTAGCTTCACTCCAAATGCGGCAGTTTGGTTTGTTGACGTAACCATTCAACCAGAAGTGCGCTTCATCGCTAAACAAATTTCGCTTATGAAAATCGGGAACAACGGCAATCTAGTTTTGGGCCCATTCGACGAATCTACGCCTTGCTTGCTCATATTTAAAATGTAATGCCACAAGATTATCTTTTGAATAAAAAAAAATCTTGTCAATCGAATAATACATCGTGTTTTTATTGCAATTTAAAGTTCGATCACGAGTACAATCTAAATATAAATACTAAAAGACCAAGAATAATACTTCTCGATTCATATAATCCTACTTAATACCTAATTTTTCAGTGCAATGTTTATTATTGCACACATAATTTTCCAATTTTAAACTTTATTTTTTTTCTATATCTAGTTCTCTCACTACTGGACAAGCCTCTCAATCTTTTTCGTACACTAGTTTCTCACATGTACCTAAAATCTCTAGGGAATGGAACTTGTCCGAACGATTGACTCAGCCAATCAGAAGCGTCTGTCTCCCAGCATGAATACGAAAACTGCGTTTCAGCATCTATCTTCAGATATGGTATTGAGGGCTGCAAGTGGCTCATATGCCCAGTAACAGCACCGTAGGCACTGCGCACGAAGGTTCATTTTTCATGCACGATGGTGCATCAACATAGTTTTTGATTACGATGGGTAACACCCTACATGTTACATATATGGGGGACGGGGGATTGGGCGAGGTAGACCTACTGCTTAGCCTCCACACTGCCTGGACCTCAATCCCTCCCCTCAATCTGAGACTCTCTGAACTCACTTGTGTGTGAGACGTCAGTGGCTACAGTGAAGGATGTCACGACAGGGATCGTCGTCACTTCGTCTGACATCTCCATTACATCGGATTTGTCTGAACGCGTCTGACTATCCTTTGTTATCAGCAGAGCTATGACTTATTGTGGTCACAATTTCGAACAATTCTTGTGACAATTACTTATAGTTGCATTTCTGTCGTTGAGTTTGTATTTCATTCCTTGTATTGTAAACATGCAGTACCTCGAATAAATGCATTTTTTACTTCTTATTGTCTGCTTTTATTCTACTCGACATCATACATATAATACCTATTTTTCCGAATTATTCTGACTTTTAGTATTTTGTGACCCCGTACTCTATGGGGATTTGTCATCCGTAATATACCTACTATTACTTCTATTTTGATTATTTAACCCTTTCGTGGTGCGTGAGAAAGTTACTTCCCATCTACATGATCTTCCAAAATATACCTGTGGGAAGCACAAAAACCCATAATAATATATAAGCCTTGATATTACAACTATAGGAAGACTAATTCCCGCTTCACTTCTGTGCTACTGCCCGCAATCCAGCGATCATGACATCTGCAAATCGAACAAAAATGATGGTACTAAAGTGGAAGTACATAGTCCACAAAAGGAGTCACAGTAAGCAATAATGACATGATAGGGATTGATTGCTTCGATCAAAGAAAAGAAATATACCAAATAAGAATATCTGTAAAATGCTGGCCTCATATCTTTTATTTTCATAAATAGTTCCATTTTGTGGGATGTGAACAAAAGAAACAGATGTTTAGACCAGCTAAGATTCCGTATAGCATTAGCTCGTCAGATAATATAGACGAATATTTCTCAAGAAAATTGAAAGGACGTCCTGCTAGCTTCCAACAAAGAAGTATTTGGTTCCGGTAGATATACACTTAGCCAGAGTGGGAAAAGTGCCAAAGATGTTTTAAAATTATAGATGATATAGGATATGTATCTGTATTGATTGATTGAATTTTAACGTCGCGCTGTTCAGCTACACGAGGGCTTTTGGCGACGGACCTCGCAATTTTGAACCATGGTCAAGTCACGTGGACGACATTTGAGCTGGCACCCCCTCTCTAACTACCACACCACACTAACGGGAGGACGTTTCAGCTCTCGACAGAGTTAACGTGTATCGCTGCCCTACACGGAGGGTCTTAAGTGGTACTGGGCTCGAAGTCGTGACAAGACAAGCCACGGTCCGATACATATACCACTCGGCTACCACGGCCACGATATGTATCTGGAAGGAACAAAAAAATGAGTACCTGCTTCATGTGTGCAGAATGTGATGCCCCGTTGTACTCCTCATCTATTCATGGCAAATAATCACAATTAAATTTAATTTTTTTTATGACGCGGAATGGTTCTTTGGGAAGTATTCCTGCCACACGTAATATTTGAATGTAAGCATAAAATTTGGTAAAGGAAAATATATTTCCTAAATATTAATTTATTAAAATTTAAAATATTTTTTTTTATTTAATTGTTAGTAAAGCTTAAAAAAACTGCGAGAAATTGAAAAGAGAATTAAATGGCTCACGAAAGGATTAGATTGGTCTACATTTTCTGTGACGCCAACTCATTAAATGTATTATAATTAAACATTGTTCCACTCATTATTATGCCTCTTGGATATAAAATGATACATTATTTTCAGGTTGAAACAGAATAACTTTTCGAAAATATAAAATTACTCACATAACAAGTTGCGGGGATCCAAGTCAAATGCGTAAAACAGCTGCCATGTCTGTGTTTATATATCTCTTTACAATTTGCTGCAATTCTGAGCATAAAAATGTTAAAGTGCATTAAAAAGTTCAGTTATGTCCTAAAAACATACTTAATTTCACGAAATGAATGCATCTGTTTCTTACAAAACAGAAACAAAAAATAAGTTTCAAGTGCTATTTATGAAAATGGAGTTATTAAAAGTAAAATTAACGACAAAAAATTATTTACACATTGACAGTGTATTTTGTAGAGAGCATAAGGAAAAGAATAGCGTTCAAAGAGAGAAATTTTTAGAAGTGAAAGCAGCATCTCTTGTTTCAAAATTATTGTCGAATACGGCTAATGCTATACAGTGGTGGAAATATTTCCTTCGACAACTTTTCTGGCGTATGAAGGGAATTATTTTGACTTGTGTGTGTGTGTACAATAAATATCCTGAATTAAATTTAGGAAAGTAATTTTATTTCATTAAGTTTAACATCTTTTTTTTCTCATTTTATTTCAGATTGTTACTAATATTTGCTCAATTTTCTTTGATAGAAATGAAGAATTATTCATCCACATTTTAAGAACATCGGTTTCCAAATTCTTTTTACGGGCATATCATTTTAAAAAAATATCAAAAATCTTTCGTTTCCGTTGTTCAAAATTTTGAGGTTTATTCGACAACATCCCTCGTATTACTATAGGTTGCGATATTTATAAACCCTCACTCGACAGCAAGAAAAGCAAGTAATATAAAAACAAAAAAAATAAAAGTATTAAGTCCCAATTCTTACTTAGATCAATAAAGAAAAAAAATTATTTTAGCTACTTTTTATTAAATAGTTACAATTAGTGGCGCACACAAAGTGGGGTCCTGGAAGTCCGCCCCCCAAAGCCCTTGATTTTTTTCCTAATGATTATAATTCTACGTACATAGTACCTAAAATTTAATTAAAAATTTGTTATTAATGATTAATTTAGTTAATTAATGCTAATTATTTATTCAATAATTAGTTTTTTACTGTGTTTTGTTCCGGAAAATCGACAAAATCAAAAGGAGCATGATACAAGAATGGTGAACTTTCGAGGCTAGACCCCCCTTGAAAAATTCTTGTGTGCGTCTCTGGTTACAATTAATATAAATATGTATATACATATGACATAATCACAACATTAAGTAGTAATTAATTTTTATTCATTATCATTTAAGTATCATATTGCCATCCAAAACAATCGTATATGTAAAATTTCAGTTCAACTGAATGCTTTAAAACGTGAGAATAAAACATTTTCAAGTGTTGACACATGTCGCCAAAAGGGTCTCTAAGGGATGCCAGCATGGCTGTATTTGTAATTCTATAAATAATTAGTTTTAATCAATTAATTTTTATTAATTATAATTAAGTTATTGTATTGTCATCCAAAACAATCATATGTATAAAATTTCAGCTAAATGGAGCGTTTTAAAATGTATTTTATTAACGATTGAAAATTCAATAAAGATAAATAAATAAAAAATAAGTATATAGAGAGTGTGAGCTAATAGTAGGAATTGAAAAAAATATAAATGCATGTGCACGACGCTTACTTTCATAATATACATCAAACTACATTTATTTAGTTTAATTTGTAGGAGACCGTAAAAATTAGGATCAGATATTTTTTAAACACATCTCACATAATATGTGTGACACATATCGATGTCTATTAGATTATGTGGGTCACCCTTCCGATATAGTGGTTAGTGACTCAGGGACGAGGTTCGAATCCGGAAGAAGGCAAGGATATTTGTAAATGTAAAGTGCCTTCCCGGCATGGGGCTACTATAAATAGCCGCCCAGTCGTAAGTACTCTCGTGATCTTGATGGAAGAGAAGAGAAGTGGGAGGACCCTGACCCCCACAGGGTGTTTTTTCTCAAAAATGAGGTGTCCCCGAGCAAAATTGTACTGTCACATGTATGATGTTCAAAGCTAAGGATAACGACAGGCGTACAAATCTAGTCCTTCCCCGCGAGGAATTCCGTGGAACTTGATCAGATGTTACTGTCGATCAGGTGGTAAACGTAACAACCACAACAGATTATGAGGGACAACAGATAATGAACCTTTTTTTGTGCGGTAGATATGGACTGCATAAAAATAAACTCATAAAATTTTTTTAAATTTTATAAATTCTTCCATATAACAAACTAATTCATGGAAATACGAGAGAAATTTTCTTTTTATGTGGTGGATAGGGACCGCATAAAAAAAAGTCACATTTATAAAATATGCCAATTTTTTATGAAATTTATGTAAGAGTACTTCCACAACAAAATAAATAATTAAATATTACACATGAAAACATTTTAGAAACATATAGTTTCTAAAATAGTTCTGTATACACCAGCGCTTCTCAAACTTTCAATATACGCGACCCACTATTCAATCACCCTTTTCATCGCGCCCCCTACCAAACAATAACAATGTATTCAATTCAATAATACTATATTGACACTAAAGCTATAATAGGACTCTAACCTCTTATAGGGCACGGACCTATATAAACGTTTCACTCAGCCAAAGCATTTCTTTTCTGAACGTAAATATACGACTGTCCGAAGCACGATCTTTTATGTGCAGTGCTATCCATAAAATTATGCTGAGGGCTTTGGAATGCAATAAAATGACCTTGACTGTGTTCGCGAAGGAATTACTTATTTCAGAGGATTTTGGTTTCTTTATTTCTTTCCTCCTCCCCCTCCCCCGCAAAAAAAATCCATCAGAATACGCTCATCTACATGTTAAACGATGGCATTGGGAAGAAGATTGCGTAACTTTTGATCGGCAGTTAAGGAATTAATTATAAACCATACAAATTATCAAGACAAGTGTTAATACAAGCCCATGGGGTTACTGATAATTATCAAAAACTTGTTCTTAACTTAGTATTGTTAAATTAACAATAAAATATACATTGTATAGTATTGATACATTTTTAGTGTATTATATCAGTGTAAATGTGTATTCTATGTTTTATCATATCAGAAAGTATTTTGTTTGTTTACTTTCATTAAGTTAATAACTGTTTAAATAACCTTTTGTTTTCGACTTTTCAATACGCTCGCGCCTCCTTGTAGAGTTATCCCACCCCAAAGGGGGGGGCAAGCCCCACAGTTTGAGAAAAACTGATGTACACAGATACATTTTCAAAATTAACATACATAATTCATTGCTACTCATCGTAATCCAAAAACATGTGACGACTAAGTTCGAAATCGCTTTCATCACTTGAAGGTACAATTTGAATTGATTTATTTGTTTGGCAACATAAGGTAAGAAATAAATTTTGGGACGAAGGTCGAGTGGTCAGTTGCTTTTGAATGTCACGATAACCAGATACGCATGATTGAAGCTCTTTTTAGAAATTTTATTTAACTTAATTGATATCTATTTCAAGAGAAAATGCTTTTCCAATTTCTTGGAAAGCTGGATAACTGCATATTTTTATTTGCTCTCAAAGAATCTGGTTCTCCTAGTACACCTTTGTAATCTATCAAATTACTGATAATATCACCGTCATCGAAAGTTTCTGCTTCAATCAAGAGTGGGCTGCTGGAGCGTTGATAGAAAGCAACTAAATGCGCCTTGCCGGAAGATTGTTTATAACAAATGAACAGAGCACCTTGAAGTGTCTACATTTCAATGGCATAACGTAAACTCCCGCATCCCGGGAGGATTGGAGGCAGGACTGTAAAGGCTCATGTCCTGACTATCGCTAAATCCGTATTTACCCAAATTATAAAATATTAAAGGCAAAACCTAACTTTCGAGGCGTGTGAGGGTGTCCTCCATTATCCATTGCTTGCATTTCGCCACTGGTAAATAGAGAGAAAGCATAACAGTTACGCTAAAGCCACTGAAATTCATACACCGCATAAAAAATCGCGCAAAAATAAAATTGCATAAATATAAAATCGCATAAAAAAGACGGCAGAAAAACTGTATAAGAGTATATGGAATAAGAATAATCATATCCTTGACATATTATTTATATTAATAGTGAACAACATTCGCTTTGCTTGACCGTGCGACGTAATATTGGATATAAGGAAAAGCTTTGTCGTTTTCTAAGGAAAGAACTCAATAGTTTTTCCACTTTTTCTTTAAAATTTAACTTAAAATATAATGCCCTTTGTTTTATTTTGCAGTTTTCTAGACATTTCAGTCTTATCTAAATTCTCAGGTTAATAGTTGCTTAAAATTACATTATATTTCCCTTTATTTTATAAATTTAGGTTTTTCTTTTTTTCTTAATTCTAATTTGCATTTTGCAAACATAAATATTGAAAGTAAAAAAAAAAAAAAAAAATTGCATTTTTAGTTTGTATTTTTTTTTATGAATTTAAACTATTTACCTTTTTTTAGAGATTTAAATGCCCAATATAAGCAATTTAATGAAAAAGAATATACTTTATTGAAATAAAAGTAGTGTTTATATATAGTAAATACAACTGTTTCCTTCGAACTAAAACAAGTTTTTTACTAGAAGTGTAAAAATCCCTTGATGGCACTTGATGAAACATGAGGAACATCACTTTGAAGTTTACAAAAAAATATGGTTTTATATTTTTTAACGTTTTACTCTTTTTATTCTTGTTAGTCTCTAATGAAATTCCTTAGTGACAGATGAGACGACTGGTAGAGAATGTGTGTATGTGGGCAAACATTCTAATTATCCTAAAAAATATTTTATTCTGGCAAGTAACTTTCGAAAGAAAAAAAAACTTCTACCAATTAGGACGATTTTTTTCATACATGCAGATAAGAATTTTTAATAATAAATAGATGTTTTATAAAATATTTATAGCATATTTGATCTTTTGATTATGTGTTATTTTATCATAGTTTAACCCTTTCCTGGGCTTTAGGAAGAGAGATTGCTACATCTGTAATTCGGACTGAAATGATGATACTAAAGAGGAAGTACCTTGTCCAAAAGCTGTCGCTGTGTAAAATGATGTTTTGGAAAGGTTTGATAGCTTCCATCAAAGAAAAGAAAAATACAAATTAAGAATATGTGTAAAAGGATAGCATCAAAACTTTTATTTTTTCATTGACCTTGCCACAATAAATAGATTCATATTGTGGTAAGTGAACAAAAGAAACAGAAGTGTGGACCCTCTTACATTCTGTATATCATGAGCTCGTCAGCTAATAGACGGATGTTTTTCCCTAGAACAAGTAATATAAACAAATTAAGTCAATTCCTACTTAGATCAAATAAACATTTTATTTTAGCTATTTTTTATTAAATAGTTACAATTAATATATCTATGTATATACATATGACAGAATCACAACATAAAATAGTAATTAATTTTTATTAATTATTAGTAAAGTGTCGTATTGTCTTCCGAAACAATCGTGTACATAAAATTTTAGTCCGACTGAATGCTTTAAAAAGTGAGAAAAAAATATATTCAAGTTTTTTGACACAAGTTGCCAAAATGGTCGTTAAGTCACCAACATGGCTGTATTTGTAATATTTTAAATAATTAGTTTTAATCAATTAATTTTTATTAATTATAATTAAACTAGCTGGTATACTCGTTCTTCGCACGGGTGAACTGAAAAATTAAACAACACAGATTGAAGGATAAAGAAGTTTTTAATGAGCTAATTTTACGTGAATTGCAAATTAAACAAAAAAACTCAGCTAAACAAAAAAAAGAGAGACATAAAACACCTTTGTTAAATTTTAAGTATGTAGATCTAATAGCTGATAAAAAGGACATTTTTTTTTTTATTTATAAATCCCCGTAACACTCTTAAGGGTCGATTTTTGAAAATACCTTCCTAAGCTGATCTCTGCTCAGCAAAAGAAACACATTGTTAAAAGTTTTGTGTAATGAACGCTTAAAATAGTGTAAATAATTTTTATCTGAAAGTATAATACATTAATATTACTTTCTGTAGTATTTATTTTATTTTAAAATTGTAATATTAGCAAGCAATGCCGTTTATTAAATTATAATGATGATTCAATAAAAAACATAGCGAAATGTTAACGATAGAGTAAGGTTGGCAAATGCCTATCTACTTTCATAACTCGAGCTTTATTGGAGCTTTGTAAGACCCGCCGTGTAAGGGCACGATTCACGTTAATACTTTATCGAACCGCATTATGATTTACTGCATTTTTCATACAATATTTTTTTTGTATCACTACATTTAAAATTAAGGGATATACATAAACAAAATACTCCACTTTGGAAAATTTAATCCGTTAGAGCTAATAAATTAATTAGAGATATTCCACTATAAAATTAATTATATATACCTTTCACTTAAAATAAGTAGTCAAATAATTTTCTAAGGTCTTCATTAACATACAAAAAAATAAGACACTTAAATTTTGACAAAATATTTTTCCGCTAAAATACTCATCATGGAACCCGTGCTGCTATATATCTTGGAAGAGTGGATTTCATAGAATATTCCTGTTAAGTATTGGTAGAATATTCCTTCTAAGTTGGTGTGGTGTGGTAGTTAGGAGAAGAGGGTGACAGCTCAGGTGTCGTCCACGTCACTTGACCATGGTTCAAAATTACGTGATCCGTTTACAAAAGCCCTCATGTAGCTGAACAGTGCGACGTTAATATTCACTCGTTCCAAAAGATACAGTACAGTAGTTTTAATTATTTTTATACTTAAAAATGCAATATCTGCCTATCCAATTAAAATTATAGTGTTATAATTAACTACTAACCACAAACAAATTTTGAAAATTTGTCCAAATGATGCAGTGTGAAAGAGAAAGTTTATTTGTTTTAAGTATCAGAACAGATAAAAGCATTTATTTAGAAAAAATATCAATTTCTTACTACCAAATGTGCATAATAAACTGTTTAAAAAAACATTAAAATAAAGAGAGATTTATAACAACATCTCCCTTCAAAACTTAGTTTGATTCTGAAATAAAAAAATAGGCATTATATCAGAGGAATTAATTAGAATCGAGCACCTTGCGTAGCCAAAACAAAAAAGGTTTTTCACAAACAAAAGATAGATATATGCAGACGTGGGTTTTTTTTTGCAGTGTATGCCAGAATTTTGCTAGTAGATACAGAATTTTTTCCTACTTACTTGACAAATTATCGTTATATTTTGGACACTTCAAACAATATCTTTATAAATTATAGTCTATGTTATAAATTATAGCCTATGTGCTATTCTGATGTATAAGCTATTTTTCTGTAAAGTTTCATTAAAATCCATTCAGTAGTTTTTGCGTGAAAGACCCACAAGGATACTCACAAACTTTCGCATTTATAATATATATTAGATTATTGTACTGTCATCCAAATATTCCTGTATATTAAATTTCAGCTCAATTGAGCGCTTTAAAATGTATTTTATTAACAATTGGAAATTCCAAGATAAATAAATAAATATATAGAAAGCGTGAGTTATAATAGCAGGGATTGAAAAGGAAAGGAAATCCTGCTAGCTTTCAAGCAAATAATTGAGGAGTTCCAAAAGATGTGCGCTTAGCCAGTATGGGAAAATATATGCAAAAGAGGGTTACCAATTAAGAGACGATGTAGGAAATGTATCTCAAAGAGGAACAAGAAAAGATGACTCGCTGACGTGTGCAGAATATGATGTCCGCTTTTGCTTTACAATATGCTTCTCACCTTTTCGTGGCAAATAGTCACCATTGAATAAGGTCTCCGAACGCGTTCATACTTTTTAACAAATTAGCATATTTAAGAATACATAGTACCCTAAAACTTCATTTTTACCGAAACTTATTTTTTTTTTTTCATTTTCTAATGACCCCTATCATTGAGAAGCTGGTCATGAAATTCCAGATCTGTTACCAAATTAGTTTTTAAGATATCTGAAGTTTTATGAGCTATGGTTTTGGTTTCGGTTTCCTTTTAAAGCATTTTTTCACTCTTAAATTCAATTAATTATATATATTTTTGAGCTTTTAGTTTGAAATGGTTATACATTCCAAGTTTCATTACTAAAATCATTCCTGCTTGATTATGTTTTGAATTTCTTGAGTTTTCATAACTTAAAAGCTTTATCGTTATTTTTTTCCTGTAGTGAAAATGCCATGGCAAATGCGTTCTCAAGTTTCTGTGAAAAACAGTATTTCGAAGAGATGGAATACTACTGAAAATGATGTATATAAAAATCAGTCCTCAGCTGATTCTGCAATTAGAGTTCCGAATACTGGTATTCTGAATTTAAATGTTGCAGATATAACTGAATATTTCCTTGATGTACCAAACTACTTTATACTAAACGTATTGTAGTACTATATTTCTGTATTTTAAAGTCGTACGACAATAGCTAAAACATTCTAAACTGCCCCAAATTACAACCGAAAAAAATTTTTAATTTATGAACAAACCTGACTATTTTAGCTTAAGTTAGAATCATTATTATTTTGTACATAAAAGCTTCGTGTTTCAAAACTTTTGTGAAAATATCAGGTTAAGGTAAAGCTGAATAAACTGACGTCTTAACAAATGATATCAATATTATGCAAAAATATGTTTTGAATTAAAAATATAATTTTCAGTCATACTTAATAAAAGTAGTGTTTTAATGCAGAACATACATTGGAAAATAAAATACTAAAAAAGTAGAGCTTTACGGGCATTATAAGTTTTTGTTTTATGACTTTACAAACTTTAAATGCGTTTTTCTCAGACTTTCAATCCCCAAGGCTTATTTCCTGTTCAAGATAGTCTTGAATTTTTTGTATATACTCCCAAACGTATGCTCTATAAAAGTTAGTATGGATTTGGGGCTGAGATCTGTAGTTATTTTTCTAAAAACTGATAAAATTGATAGTTTTAAAATTTTCGTGTTTTTATAGAAAAATAATTTTTAAAAATCAACAAGAGAGAGAGGAAATAGATTTTTAAATCCATACTAATTTTTGTTTTTAATAACCTAAAAACCATAAATAACTTAAAATGACTAAACAATTTTAAAAATTGAGTATTTTATAAAAGTTTGAAAAAACTTCAAAAATTTATAATTTTTTAAAATTGTTAAATAATGGCTATTCAAACTGACTTTTTACCTACAGAAGCAGCGTAATAATGTAATCTAAATATAAAACATCAATTATTTACACTGTAAATGTCTTCAAAATATTTTTTTTGAAAAAGGGTAACGTGTAGCCTTAAACATTTTAAATGCTTTTTTTAGGACTCATTACAAACAAATACTAATATTTAACGCATTGTTTTTTCAAATAAGTTACCTACATTTTACAAAAATCACAATTATAAGTGAAATTTTAGCAATATTTTTGAAAAACTTCAAATCGATTAAAGAAAAAAAGTAATAAACTTAGATGAGATAAAATATTGCTAAAACACATTAGATGCATTTATGCAGAAAATGCACTAATATTTAATGATTTATTAAAATTTGAAAATTTTAGAGCTGATTGAGTAAACAATATAAGAAATGTGACATTCTTTATGATACTATTATTTAAATAATAGGCCATAACTCAAAAAGTATTCAAACATCAAGAAATATTTTAGTACATCCTCTAGAAAATAAAAGAAATATCTCGTTCAAAAAGGTTTACAGAAATGCATTTGTAACATTTTGAGTTACCAGTCTTGCCATGATAGATTTTGAGCAATTTAAATACCCTCTTCTGGTATATCAAAGACTAAATTCCGGTTTATCTAATTTAAAAAAAATTATTGTGACTTGGCCTCTAGGTAGCATAGAAACAAAACAAAGTATGTTTTGTAACGCAAAAAGATATATCTATTCACTGACATAAAAGACAAAAATATCTGTATTGACCGAGTTTGATGATTTTCAACGTGTTCGGATACCTTATTTTCCTCATGACGGTGAATGATTCCTTGGGAAATATTCCTCCCACCCCTAAACCTTAAATGTAAACATAAAATTCGGCAAAATAAAATCTATTTTCTTAACCCTTTAACGTTCATTGGTTGCACACCGAAACCACACATTTAAACAATTTTTAAAAAATCAAATTTAATTTTTTTTATCCCAATAAGAGCGGTTTTTGAATTTTGTTCTTAGTTCTAGCAATAAATTGCAGCACAATGGCTAAATTTAACGATTTAGAGCTCCTAAATAGAAAAATACTGACGTCTCTTTAATTTAAGTAAATTCCATTAGCTCTAATAATATTCAAAAAATAGTTATTCTAAATTATAGCACGCGATCTTACTATGAATCTCTCAAGTTATTAATTACAACTTTCAATCATTTTGGTAAGTAAACAAAAGAGAAGAAAAATGAAATTAAAATATATGGTTTCACTGCGAAACCGAACTCCAGTAAGATGCGGTATTGCAAGTTGGTGCCCATTCTAAGGCAAAAATTCTCTCAGCATCTGACTTTCTGAAGCACTATTTGTTTATTGTATGTTTAGCAAAATATTAATTTATATTAAAATTTTAATGAGCAATTTTTATATATAATTAAATATATTTATCCACACTCTAAAATTATGCCACTCTGAGCTGCTGCACATGTCTAAATGCAACGTTGTGTGTGTACATAATAGATACAAATATTTTCTCCTTATAGGTATGGATGGAAAATTTAAATGTATTAGGAATTTTTTATTAAGAAATATAAGTTATTTTCAGTATCAATGTAAACATATGCAATTTTATATCCAAATTTGTATTAAAAATTTTAAAACTGCAGAAAAACTTAAAAAAATAATTAAGAACTATTTTTCCTTAATTAATATCGTTAAAAAATAAAATTTTTATGGTCATAATGTATTAGATTTTTTTCCCTGAATAATCATTTGATTTATCAGTTTGAGTAAGAAAAATGGACCGTTACTGTTCACTGGTTTCACAGTGAAACCATAAATTTCTCGACATTAAAAAATGCTAATTTTCTTTTTCTTTGTGCATTTGTGATCACCTTCACGTCAATTAGTCATTGTTGAAATTATTTTGTTAATTTTTTAAGGGAAATGTGCAGTGAACTTTAAAGGGTTAAATGAGTGCTTTTCAAACTGTGGGGTTTGCCTCCTAGGGGGTGTGATAATCCTCCAAAGGGGGACGCAAGCATATCTAAAAAACCAAAAATAAAAGATTTAAAAAATTATCAATTTAATAAAAGAAAACAAAACACAAAATCTATTCTGACATAATAAAAATAAAATACACATTTACTATGATATACTATGCTTATAAATGTATCAGTACGGTGCAATATGTTTGATACTAAGTATCAATACTAAGTTGTGACGAATCTATACGGAACTTTATCACTAACCTTCTGAACCGACCTTTTTAGGGAAATTTAATTCCTACCTATTTCCAATCAACTCCAAAGAGCGGACAGGATTACTTGTTATGTAGATTAGATTCAGTATTTAAGTCAAACGAAATAGTAAAGTTAGAGCAGTAGGAGATAGATATTGAAACATAGAGTTATAGTGAATTTGAATTGAAATATTGTAGTTGAAGATAATTTGTTCTCATGAAGAATTGAGATTCCGAGTGGTAAATATAAAATCGTATTTAAAGTCTCATTAAAGTTTTAAGAGTGAGATTAAAGTTAAATGTTCATTAAGAACATTATTGAATATAATTCTGGGATCTCTTATCGTGGTAATTTCTGCGTGATCATTATTTAATTAATTGAATTATTAAATAATTAAGTTAATTTTAAAGTTATTATCTTTAAAACCTCATAATATTATAGTTCGAATTTGTTAATAAGTCTTCGATTTTAATTGAGAAAGTTATTCAAATAAAGAAAGTTATTTATAAAAATGGCTACTGGTTCTTTTACGTCTCCTAATTATTATAGTTCTCAAAGTGAGGTCCCCAGAGACCATTACAAAGTTAAGAACAAGTTGAATTGTTACTAGTGATTTTCCGTAGGCTTATCATATACAAGATTGTATATAAAATTTAATACTTATATTGTAATTTGTATGGTTTATACTTAAGATCATATTGTAGCCTTAGCATCAAATTATTGTACATTACTACTGCTTTTTACGGTGGGGGGCGAAATGAAACATTTGTTTGAACACTGCCTTAAATGCAATTGTTTAATTGTTAATATAGCTTAAAATACTTAAAAGATATATAAATGACCTATACAAAAGGGTTAATAAACCTAAGAAATTTCAATCTAATAATTAATTTGTAGCTCCATTGAAGATTTCACAGCAGAATATTCATTTTTTTTTACTTTTGATTTTATAAAATTTTAAATTTAAGTTTATGTATTTTGAAGTTCACTAAACAGGAATTACTACAAATAGAATACCGTTAATATCTCTTAACGCTACAACTTTGTGAACATAATTGTACATAAAAATTAAAATACGCCTCATTTGACATCTTACAATATTCATATAAGTAAACTTTTATGAATGAAAATGATATTAAAAAAGCAAAATTGATTGAACTAAATTTAACCATTCTTAGTTAAAAACCACAAACACTTTTCTTATGATTTTAGAATTCACAGATAATATAAAAAAAATTCAAAATAAGACTTGAAAAAATTCTTTCTGAAATCTGTTGTATCTACTACTAATTATATCTGTAGATCCTAATATGTGGCTGATGTTTTGATTGTGTTATCATGATTGTGATGAGGTTAAAATTGGCTCAAAGTCACGCGAACACCTCATTTTGCCAAATCAATCAACTACGATATTTTTTGTCAAATGCATTTCATTACTAAGATCAACTTACACAAGATAAGATAAAGAAAAACCATCATAAACCATTCAACTTTTCTTGAAGAATTCTCTGGACAGAATGTTTTTCATTAACTTAAGGCCTTATCACACATATAAGTTATTTGGGGCAATTTTCCTAAAAAGCAATCATTTAGTGCAATTTATAATTAGTTGTCATAGCAACTGCTTTGAACAACTTTCCCCCTGTGAGCTGAAAGAACTGCTCAAAATTAAGGTTGCTATAAATTGCAGCAAATGGGGTTCTTGGACTACCTACATCTTGAACAAGATGGGGGTAAATATGGCAGTCTCGGATACGTCAAACACATCAGAAATCGCATGTAATATTTTAATGATGTATAATCTTTTAAACAGAATGACACTGCATTTCTGTTTATGACTAACAATAACAGCACGAGGGGAATCAGCAAATAATTTTTCCAATGTGAGAGCAAGGCGTGGCAGACGTCAGAGCGTGTCCTTTTTTACGGTAATCCTTCACCCTCACAGCAGCTCCAAAAATTTCCCGAAATGGTTGTACTCGACAATGGTGTGTGATAAGACCTTAATGGTTAATTCTTAAATCTTCCTGGGACATTATATTGTTTATTAATAATATATACTAATATTAATATATAATTATGAATCATTTAATTCATATTATGAGCTTAGAAAATATAATTGTTTACCTTTTGGAACATCTCAAAGTTTTTGTGGGCCCGATTGAGAAGCATGCTCTAAGAGAAACAACAAATATAAGACCTAACCTCACATATTGATCAATATTCATTCCATAAAAGCTAGTTCTGCATTCATGGCCGCTACTAGGACTAAGATTCAATGTCAATAGTGAGTTCTACATTTACAGATACTGTTGCAGTTTATATGTTCAAATGCCGATTCTATATTAATTGCTCCTGCTGACAAAAGCTATTTGCATGCTTATTATTCAGTATGTAGTCGTATATTTACTGATTAATACTACTTGCATATTTCATAGTTATTGATAGTAGTATAATAAAAGTATGAAGTCAATTAAAATAAAGTTAACTAAATAAGAATTCCGCTTGAGCAATGAAACGTGCTTATATATATATATATATATATATATATATATATATATATATGTGTGTGTGTGTGTGTAAGGATAATTTAATTAGATTAAAAATTAAATTCCCTATCTAGCACTTAACTCATCTTTTTCATTTCATCTTGAAGTATCGAACTAATCACCCATTTATTTCTTCCGAACATATGGACTAGCCAATAAACATGTCTAATTCCAGATTGTTATAGTTAATAGCCCTATATGTCAGCATTAACTTTCAAATACACTCATAAAATCCATGATACTTACCGAATCTGTATTTTAAGTGCTAACCCACATAAAACACACCGTGGCCTGTTTTCCTCCCTGTCTCTTAGCGTTAGATGATCTCGAGAATTCATTTAAATAAGTTCCTTTTTAAAACTAAGTTTGATTTTGGCTCGAAACATGTCATACATATATATATGTATATATAAATTTATTCTAGAATGGTTAATAAACAAATTAAAAAACCTATTGCTGGAATTCATACCATACGAAGTAAAATTAAAGAAATATACAATTCCGTGTGCAAGGCTAGAATATTTAGAACTTTTTAAAACTAAAGTAAGGGGCATAACTTTTAAACGGATCCAGTAATCTTGAAAAAAAAATGTAGTTTAGGAAAAAACTGATTTACTTCCGTGAATTCAGTTCTATTAATTTCCATTGCAAAAATTCAAAGGACATGAACTATAGTGCAGTCATTCGATCCACTCAATCATTTACTTATCACGTGATCTCTAGAATTATCAAACATACTGACATGAACATTATCAAACATGTTTCTTTTGTAGAGTACAAATCCGCCAGGAAAGTGTTTTACTGAAATCGACTTAGAGGGGAGAGTTAAAAGGGCGTAAAAGATGAATATATACTTCCGTTTTAGAATTACAAGGCATGTACCTTTTAAATCAAAAGCTATGGATATGTGGGGATGCATTTTTGTACAATCGAAAGTTCGATGCGAAGGAAAGTTATATTAACGTCGCAATATAAAGTTGCACGAGGGCTAATAGTAAAAAAAAAACCAAACTATAAATTTGAAACATGTTTAAGTGACGATGGTGCCACCTGAGTTGGCATCCTCCCTCTCCTAACTTCCACACCACACCAACCGGTGGGATTTTGGGCCTTTACACATTTAACAAACTTTGGCCTCGCTATACGGTGGGTATTCAGTGGGTCTAGGTTCAAGCTCATAACACACCTACCTTGACGGCAAAAAAGGCTACAGCGGCCACTCTCTCTCCATATATATAATGTTAACGATTTATTAATTTCAATATATATATATACTCGTATATTTTAAGATTAGTAAATAGTTAACAGCTTAAAATATGAGATTTATACATTACACCACGTAGAATTAGAACTACCTGTAAAGACTTCTGATTTTCTCATTACCTTTGAATTACAAACACATTCCAAAGAAGAAGAAAAAAAAACTTTAGAATATTTAATGAACTTTTGTGGTCTGTAAGCATGATTTCTGATTTCAGTTAAGTTTTGTAAGCGAAGCGGTGTTTTTGATCGTCCCGAGCGTATTTTCCTGTTCTGTATATCTTCTCTGTGTCTGTATTTTTTACTTACCAATAGTTATTAATTATCTTATTGGAGAGTAAAACTGAGATACACATAATCTATTTTTTGCATTTCTCGTAAATTTCTCATAGAACTCATTCCCAAGAAGTAAACAGTTTGATAATACAAATGGATAACATGCATTTGGATTACTACTGTACAGTAGATAAGAAGTAATGGAGGTTCTCAGCAAAAATTTCTTTGACATATGTTGTGATGTGTGATTTATTTATCAGAGATTATAGAAAACTGTTTTCGATATAGTAATTAAAGCAATATATGTATATAAATGAATAAATTTAATCTTTCCAAGTAAATGATTTAAAGGTGTTGAGGTAATTTAATCTGAAACTAGATGATTAATTTCTTTATAATTAGTAATATTTGACATTTAATTGCTGGTATCTTAGCCAATTGCCTACACCAGTGCTTCTCAAACGTTCAATATTTGTGAACACTATTCAATCATAATTTTCATCGCACCCCCTTCCATGCAATAGCAATGTATTTAAATCAATAATACTATATTTGTAAGCTAATGCTACAACACTACTTTAACCTAGTTAGTTCCACCGATGAGTATAAACATCTCGCTCACCCAATGCGATAATTGCCCCGGACGTATATATACGCCTTTCCGAAGCGCAGTATTTTCTATGCACTGATATCTATAAAATTTTTCAAAAATTTGGAATGCAAAAAGAAAAGTACTTAATAGTATTTACGAAGGATTTGCTTTTTTCAGAGGGTTTGCTTATTTATTCATTTTCTTCCCCTTCCCACAATGCATCACATGCGTGCGCCTAAGTGAAAACGGTGGCTTGGGGGAGAGAATCGCATAACTTTTAATCCACAGTTATAATATTTATTATAAACCGTACAAATTATCAAGATAAAGAAAGTTTTTTCTAGGTATAGAAGTTTAAGTTGGCATTACTTTCCAAGATGGCGACCGATTTAACAGCTGTCAAGTGATTTATTCTCAGTTTGGTTTAGCAATTCATCAAAGCGATCATCAAGCAAAGCGTAGATTCGTAGAATGGGCCCAAAACGAGATTGCCGTTGTTCCCGATTTTCATAAGCGAATTTTGTTTAGCGATGCAGCGCACTTCTGGTTGAATGGCTACGTCAACAAACAAAACTGCCGCATTTGGAGTGAAGCTAATCCACGAGTGTATGTCGCAACACCGTTATATCCAGAAACACTGACTGTTTGGTGCGATTTATGGGCTGGTGGAATCCTTCTTCAAAAACGATGAAGGCCACAACGTTACAGTCAATGGTGATCGGTATAGAGCCATTATTACGAACTTTTCATTCCTGAATTGAACAATCATGATGTCCAGGAGCTGTGGTTCCAACAAGACGGCGCAACATGTCACACAGCTCGTGCCACAATCGATTTATTGAAAGACACGTTTGGTGACCGTCTAATTTCACGTTTTGGACCTGTGAATTGGCCTCCAAGCTCTTGTGATTAAACACCGCTAGACTATTTTCTGTGGGGCTATGTAAAGTCATTGGTCTATGCGGATAAGCCACAAACACTTGACCATTTAGACGACAACATTGGCCGTGTTATTGCCGATATACGGCCACAAATGTTGGAAAAAGTCATCGAAAATTGGTCGTCCAGATTGGCCTACATCCGAGCCAGCCGTGGCAGTCCTATGCCAGAAATCATATTTAGAATGTAATGCCACAAGATTATCTTTCGAATAAAAAAAATTCATGCCAGTCGAATAATACATCGTTGTTTTATTGCAATTTAAAGTTCTATACCTCTAAAAAAACGCCCTTTATTACCTTTTGGATATAATTCTTTGATATGATAAAACGACGGGGGCACTAGCAATTATCAAACTTGCTCTTAAATTAGTATTGTCACATTAATTATAAAATACATGATGCAGTTCTGGGATACATTATTATATCGATGTACATATGTATTTTAATTTTTATTATGTTAGAATGTATTTTGTTCCTTTACTTTTTTATAAATTAGTAGATTTTTTAAACAATCTTTTATTTTTGACTTTTTAATGAGCTCGAGCACTTCTCGAAGAGTTTTCACGGCCCCTACAGTTTGAAAAACGCTGGCCTACACATATGGACAAGTTTATTTTATTCCTTTTGCTTTCGAAGCAGAATAACTAACGACAAGATTTAGCAGACATTATCCGAAAATTATTAATGACACAATACACACACGCTCTTATTTATTTTGATATACTTGAACAACTGCAGAGTTTACAAACAGCTCAATTACTTTGGAAAGTTTGTGCAAACTGTAACTATTTCTTAATACTGTATTGTATCATGTGTCTAAAATTACTGAAATGTAAGTTAACCCAGAGGCGACCGCGCGAGGTACAAAATCACACTAGGTTCAAGAAATCTTTAATTCTGGGAAAACGATTTAATTGTTACCAATGGCCTTTTGTCAGTATCATCTTCGATTCGATGCTTCACAGATTAAGAGTCATTTTAGTATCATACAACTGGCAGCTTTGAATACTAATTTTGAACGCTGAATACCTCCAAATTGAATAACTCCCAATATGTTTACTTCCTTTTATGTTGTCTATGTACCACATTTTGACCAGAAAAAAATCCTAATATCAAGAAAAATTTATTGTAGATTAATGAAATTTGGACAATACAATTACCTAGTTAAAATACTTATTTGATTAAATTTTCAACAACTCAGGTTAATAAAAACCTAATGAGAAATAATTGCTTTATCATCTTGATTTAAATATTAAATGGTTATAAAATATTTAAGTTGTTTTATGAAGCTTAACAAAATTTGCAGTTTCCCCAGAGCAGATATTTTCGAATATTTTAGCTCTAAACGTGCATACAAAATCAAATAATATTCAGCCAAGTAAAGTTTTCGTATACAAAATTAAATTTAAGTCGTAATTTTAAGTGTTTAAATATTTCTCAGCATAAAAGTAAAATCTTATGTAGATATTTTATGCAAACATAATTAAATATACGCTAGAATAATTGATCTACATTTGAATTCCCTTATACATTTTTATTGAATTCGTGAAAGAAGCATACAAAAACCATTTCACCAGCAGGCTTTAATTTTAACTATCAAATCCCCTAGGCAACTCATGAAAGTATATTCGATAACCGAATTGAGCTCGTAATTGAGTAATCTTTTTTTTTCCATACAGTAAAAGCTGTATTTTTGCTTTAGATAATGACAGCATAAAACACAATTAAACGTAAAAATGTTAGAAAATTTTATAAATATTTACATATAACAAGCAGCTTTGTCAATATAGTACAGAAAAGGATTTTTTTATGTGGTGGTGAACGACCACATAGAGAAAAAGTTGCACATAGAGAATCAATTATTTACGAAATTTATGAGAAAGTACTTCCAAACAAAACAATTATATTACACGTGGAAACATGTTAAAAAATTTAGTTTCTCAATGTATACATGGAGAAGTTTTCAAGCTGCACTTGCATAATTCACTGCTACTCATTGTGATCCAAAGCAGGCATCTTCCTGTGATGAATTAGTTCAAAATCGGTTTCGTCAAATAAAGACACAATTTTATTTGATTTAATTTAGGGCACCATTAAGTAAGGAATAAATTTTTGTGACGACGCTCGTTTGGTCAGTTACTTGTAAACACCACGATAGCCAGTAAGATCTTTTGGAAATTCAAACTCCTTTCGGAATTGGTATCTGTTTTAAGGAAACACTTTTCCCATTTGTCTTATTGGATCCCTGAGTATATTTTATCCACTTTTAAAGAATCCGGCTTCTCTTGTTCGTCTTCATAATATATCAAATTATTGATATTGCCCCTGTAATTGAAATTTTCTTCTTCAATTAAGCGCGTGTTGCTAGCACATAGAGAGAAAACAATTGAAGGCGCATTGTCGGGAGACTGTTTATAATCAATGAACAGATCGTCTTGAAGTATATATATATATATATATAATCCAATAAAAGAATTTTTACAAAATATAATCATATACATATACATACACATATAAATAAATTTATACATATATATACATATACATAAATACATAAACAAAAATATAAAAATAGATATATAGTTATATACCTAAGATAACTAAAAGTAGGAAGGAGGTACATAGTATAAAGACAAATTCCTGGCCTTAGGAACCAGGATTGCAGGTTTAAACAAGTTTCGCGGCGTCAACCTTCACCTGTAATTTGTCATACTATGTACCAAGAGGAAAGGAAAGAGTTATAAATGTATATTTAAATATTAAAAATCATAAAACTAAATAATATAGGAACATAAACATAACCTACTAAATCTGAGTAAAGCGATGGCCAAGAGTGCAGTAACATGTTCCCGCCAAATAAGGAGAGCAGTACCGCATAAAGTTAATTGCGATACGATATAAGAAACGATTAATTGCGATACGATATACGATAATAAGAAATATATATATATATATATATATATATATATATATATATATATATATATATATATATATATATATATATATATATATTTTATATATATATATATATATGTATATATATTTATATACTTTTAAAAAATCATAAAAATAAAAATTATATAAAATTAGCTTAAAATATAAAATAAACTAAAAAAAAATAGATATTAAAAAAATAGAGAATAAGCATGTGGCGCCATCTATTTAATAATTGTAGGATAAAATAGATATTGTCTAAATTATAAAAAAAGAAGAAAAAAATTACAAAACATAAAAATAGTAGATAATTACAGTAATATAAATTGTATCATAAAAAACCTATAAAAATATAATTACAAAGAAAGTTAGCAGGGTATCCATGTTCAATACAGTGATTAAAAATTTTTTTAAGATTTAAAAAAATATTAGCTTTATCGCTAACTAATACATTATTGCGATAAATATAGTTAATAATATTTCTATATATAGATATTGATAAATTAAAATTCCAGAAAGGCACTTTGATGATATTAAAATTAAAGGCATCTCTTTTATCATAAATATTACTATGTAGTTTCAAATCCTTAATATACAGTTATTCATCTAGGTAATTTGTTTTGATTGGATTACTATTAATTTTAACTAAGTTTAAGTAGGACGGATAAAAATTAATAATAGGATTTAAATTATCATTTTTACGAAAAATAATTAAATCACCAATATATCTAAAAATGTAGTAGTCATTATTAATAACATAATTATATTCATAAAAATGTAAATAAAGATTAGACAAACTATTACTAGCTGGGCCCCCTTGTGGTAGTCCTTATATATATATATATATATATTTATATGTACAATAACAGAAAACATTTCAGTGTTACCATAGCCATTGAAATCCATATACCAAATTTAAAAAAATCCTCAAAAAGAGGTTCAATCGCATTTATTTAAATTTAATGTATCCGACTACATTCGGAACCGTGATTTTAAAAAAGCGCATTAATGGATAATTTTCATGATATTCAGTGTCACTTAGATTAGAATACATGCATAACTTGTTTTAAGGACATTTTGACAAAAAAATTATTTAAATATAATATTTTGGCAAACACAATTAACTTAGAATAATCTTTTTTTTCAAATGTTCTCATTTTGTGAAAAATGGTTCCATTATAATAATATTTTGCCTATATATAGCTCAGACATCTCTACAGAGGCTCAATTAAAAAATTTTAAAAAATCACATTGTTTTTTCAGAGTTACGACCAATTGAAATAATTATTGGCGTTTTTTTCTTAAAATTGCTCCCCTCTGTTGTCATAAAATATGAATAAACCCACTTCTAAGTTATATATTTCAAAATCTAGTTGAGCCTCTGTAGTGAGGTCTAATCTAAATGCAGGCAAAATATTATTATAATAGAACCATTTTTCACAAAAGGAGAACATTTGGAAAAAGGATTATTCTAAGTTAATTTTTTAACCAAATATTGTATTTAAATAAATTTCTTTTGTCAAATTGTCCTTAAAACAATTTATGCATATATTCTAATCTAAGTGACACTAAATATCATGAAATTCATCCATTTATACGTTTTTGCAAAATTACAAGTTCCGAACGTAGTCGGATACCTTAATCATTACTTTTTTCTCAGTAACATTTAAAAATATTAATAAACAAATAAATAAATATAATGTAACCGTTGAAAAATATTTAAATATATGAATGTGCAAAAACAGTTTTTTTTTTTTGAAAGGAATCCATCATTGTATAATAAAATTTTGAATTATTTTTTTATTTTTTTGCACCTAATATTAATTAGTGAAAAAAATAATTAATTAGTATCTCCATTTGGAGGATAAAAGTGAAAACTTTTATTGTGTGTTTCTGCTCAGTGATTTTCCTTCGGGTTTCGGTGACTTATTTACTTATCAGAACAGAACATTTCCAATCAAATAAATGGATATTGGACACATGGAACAGAAACGCCGGAGTATTCAAGAGCTAATTAAAGATATTCAAAAAAGTAGATATGACGTTTCTGGTATACATCGTAATGGATACTTGTTTGTGGCTTATTGAAGAAATCATATTTATTATTTGTTTTATATTTTCCTTGATAAGACTGGCATATCCCATTCGAAAAGTAATCATTCGCTTGGTAATCAGAATATTTCCTAGACAATATGGACATTAGTTTATTTTAAATCTATTTGATTTAATCAATATACATGATAATTTCATATTTACTTAAACGTGTTTCGGAAACCTTTAATCTTTGCGACAAAACCGTCAGTCATAATTTTCATCAGTGAGTCATATGTATTAAACTTGTTCTTAATTTAGTATTCGTAAATTAATTGTCAAATAAATTATGCAGTTCTAATACATTTATAAATATATTATATCAGTGTAAATATGTATTTTATTTCTTTTTATGTAAAAATGTATTTTATTTTGTTACTTTTTAGTAAATTAATAAATTTTCAAATACTAGTTTATATTCGACTTCGCGATATGCGCGCTCCTTCACGTTTGTCAGTCCTAGAAACTCTGATTTAGCCCATTTTAATCTTCCTTTTCTAAAGATATGATTTGCCGAAGTATTCATACAATTTATACTAACTCATGCAGCAGTCATATCAATAAATGCATAAAAAGATAATTCTTGTGTTTTTTTTTCGGATTACAGTGAATCATAAGTAATAACATTTAATTTATATCCAGCAAATGTTTTTACCTTGAAGTTGATGCAATTAGTAAAACTTAGCGGTCATCAGCCTTATTATCTCTCTTTATACATACAAACATTTTCTTGAATGTGTAATAATTTGATTACGCATTATTGCAATAATACCAGCGTTCAAGATAACTCGCCAGGTTAGGAACCCAAATTCCGTATGTGTCGCAAGCGCTGAGTTGTGAGGCGAGACCTCATTAGATTATAATTTTAATCTAAAATAACATTAGGGTACGGTATGTACTATTTGCATCATGTGGTCAATGTTATTAAACAAAACTCAAATAAATAAACCATTTTATTAAGATGCAATTAAATTTATTGTTACACATAAAACTTACATCTACAAAAAAAAGGAAGAAAAATGAGAGAAAGCTTAGCTTTGAGAGAGGGGATCATAGTCTAGGTGAATGGCGGTCCCCGGGTGGGGTGGAGAGCACTCTATGCTTTCACTCGTCTGCCTATTAGAATAATTCTAGAGAGGGATCCCCGAAATTTGGGTGTGTTGCATTATATAGTGAACCCCTTCACTTCCAAATCCTTCAGCTGGACTTTTTACTGTCCATTGAGTTAAATCTCTAATTGGACAATCCCAATCGCGCAAGGCTACATTAAACAAAATTTACGCGTTCAATAATCTCAAAAGGGACGCACGAATTTTTTGACGCACCCCAACGAAGGAATGTTTCCACATCCGGTCAAGGGGATTCGTATAGAAAATACTTGAAATAAGGGATCACTAGCCTTCCATCACTTCTCCCCTCTCTAAAACATACATCACACAAAAAATTTTACCATGGAGAGCATAAAAGACATAAAACGAAGCATATATATTTAAAGAAAACATAAAAAATAAACGCAAAAAGTGGCGATGACAAAGCCAAAAAGAGTCTTTGTGAATGGTGAACCGAAAGGCAACTGTAGATGAACTGTAAAAAAAATCATTGTCTCTTGAAACTGGAAGGAGATGAACTGTAAAAAATTCTTTGTCTCTTGAAACTGGAAGGATCATGAAGAGTTGATGTAAATGAAGACTTTGGTTGAACTAATCAATATGAATTATCATACTCGGCTCGGCAATCGAGTCGACGGGGTTTGAATCGACTGAAACAGAATAACTTTCGCAATAGACTAAAGATTCGAGGCGACATGGGATGAATCAAGGAAGCCATTCCTCTTGATAAAAATGATGTAGAAACACTATCGATGAGGGTGAAATTTCCAGCAGTTCTGGTCCTTGTTAACGATGTAAATAAGTTCATGCTACATATGGACGCTGAAGCGTAGTCCCTGCGGCATTACTGAAATGACCATCATCGAAGGAAAGCGTAGAGTGCTCGCCACCCCACCCGGATACCACCATTAGCCTAGACCAGGGGTGGGCAGACTTTTCCAGGGTACGGGCTACTTCTAATTTTTTTCATGGTGTTCCGGTCCACCCAGGGGCGTAGGTATAGAAGGCTAAAAGAGAAAGTATACAATACAGTGGGATCTCTATTTTACAAACCTCTATTTTCCGAATTTCTCTATTTAGCGAACTTTTTCCTGGAACTAAGAACATTTTACGATTTTCTTCGTAAAATAGCCTCCAAATAGCGAGGAGCGTTTTCTATTCAACGAAATTTTTCTCTTAGGATACGAATTTTCCTCCGTATTTTTTAAAATACCATATCTACTTGAATCTAAACCGTAATTTCTTCCAAATGTTAATGCTACTGAAAATTGGGTGTGGCTTAAATTCGAAGGAAATTTTTTTTTGGATGAGGTATTTAGAACAATTGCAGCTTAATGCGTGTGTATTTATAATGCTGATAAAATAACTAATTATGCACCCCTTATTAATTTTCCTTTTAAATTTATTTTAATTTCGTAATATTGGACATCGATAAACTATTTTAGAATATTTTTCAATTTTCGCAAAACCTTGTTGAAAATTTGGGGCATGGCTTAGAATCGATGGTGGCTTAAATTCGAATAAATATGGTATTTCTAGCCCTTCGTATAAAGGAATGATTGATAGGTCTTAGTGAAGGCGGTCACCCTAAAATATCTTGGCAATCTACCGGTCGATCGCGATCGACTTAATGCCCACCCCGGGCTTAGACCATGATCCCCTCTTTCAAAGCTAAGTTTTCCCTCATTTATTATTATTATTATTTCTTTAATTTAAGTAAATTTTAAGTGTGTAGCAATAAATTTAGTTGCATCTTAAGGAAATGGCTTATTTAATTGAGATTTGCTTAATAACATTGGCCATGATGCGAATAGTACATACCAGAGCAAGGTTATTTTAGATTAAAATTATAATCCAAAGATGTCTCACATCATTTGGTGCCATAAACAGTACGGGAAAATGTTATCTTTTCTTTGTCTCGTTTAATTTAGAGGATATTTTGGCCATCCATAATACTAATCTATGTTCAATTGAACAACAATTAAAGATTTTCGTAAATGTTAATTACTTGGAATTTAGCGTTTGCTTTCAGTGTTTTCAGTCTAGATATAATTTATAGGTTAATTGTTTTGTGTCTGCTTGTTGTTTTTATTTTTAAAATGTATATTATGTCTTAATTTATTTAATTGTGGTCATATCCGATAATGATGGATTCTCCTCTTCTGAAAGAGTGTCAATATTTTTTTATCCTTTCCACTGTACGATTTCCATTTTCATTTGAAATTCGCTAGTTTTACATATACTTGACGATGCCTCGATCACGACAAACCGACCCTGTTACATCACAAAAACCTTCTGATAAGATACTTTAAGAACTTTTACTGATAAGAACTTTTAATACTGGAAATCATATATATGCTACAATTTAAAAAAAAAAATATTTAAAAATGACAATAATGTTTGCTTATGACTGTCTGCACGTAGCAAGCTTCAAAATTAAATTTTAAGTGGGCAGTGGCTAATAGGTCTAGCCACATACTAAACATTTTTCTCTAAGTGGGTATTGGATATTTAGTCCATCCATATGCGTTAATTGAAATTGAAGCTAAACACATACAAATTAATACGGATGGCAGCATGATACATTTTTCTTCATTTCCTGTCCTCTGATGGGTAGTTAAAAGCATTTTTTCACGGTGTAAATGTACAAATTGTATTCTGATTATTATAAATAAAATTTATGATCTGTGAAAAAAAATTTCGAGATGTCTTGCGAATATTTTTCACTCATCTGAATGAATTAAGCAATTGTACAATTAAAAAAAGGTTTTACTTAGGTTTTTGAAAAGCTTTTATATCTGGATATAGGTTCTATCGACTGCCCACATAGAACAGAAAACTGACATAGAAATCTTCGCTTTTTCTGTACTCGAGAGAGAGTACTTAGAATCCGGTGAGAATATTGGGGGTCGAAAATAAAAACAAACTTTGTTTACAATATGTGGTGCAAGATTCTCGGGTTCGAAAATCATTCATTACAGTCTTCTTTGGATATTAAAAAGTTCCTTAGTAAATAGTTCACCAGATTTGTGAAATAACTAATTTAAATCCTACAAAAATATTACTCTATTTTTAACATTTATACTAAAATTAAATAAAATATAAACTGTGGATATATACCAATTTCAATGCCTATTCTAGGTATTCTATGTATATTCTAAGTAAGTATCTTATGTTGTACAATTATATTCTATTATTATTTCGTTGCACTTCTATTCTGTATTTAATTGTTATTGAAATAGTTATCAGCATAAATGTTAATTTTTCATAAATAAGTTTAGTGTAACATGATTCATTTTTTCCGGCCTGAAAATTAAGTTTAATGCCGTAAATGTTGAGTGGCTATAACGTCTAGCCACTAAACAGAAATAAAATCCCTGATTAGATATTATTTTTGTGACTAAATAAAGTTTATAGAGGATGAGAACATTACATTTATCAAGTACTTTATAACAGAAAAGTATGTTTTAGATTTGTGCATTGAACTTTGAATATTTATTTTTTTTGAAGTCCTCCAAGTAAAAGGAATATTTTTTTTTTAAAAAAAAATAAAGAGCGCTTGAGAAAACCTAGCCAAAAAATTAAATGTGTCTGGGACTTAACAGAAAAGTTTTAATATATTTAAATTCTCTAACTAAGTTTAAAATTTTAAATGCCTTCACATTTTAAGTTATTTTCACTTGTGTGTTTGAATTAGAAATTTAAATTGCCCTCAAATATATACAAAACTTTAACAGAGTAGAATATATATTTTTTTGCACTCTTTAAATTGATCTTTAATTTGGTAATACACACACGCACATACACACACACACACACATATATATATATATATATATATATATATATATATATATATATATATATATATATATATATATATATATATGTATATTTTCATTTTTCATTTATATATATATATATAAATGAAAAATGTTTTAAAAAAAAGTTGAATTTTTTGCCAAATTTTTGAAACTGTGAAAAATTATAATTTTTTTTAAAATGTTATTCTGTATTTTTTTACAAAAGAACACCTCATTTTAAGGAGTGGGTATTCAGTTTTTAAACCAATTAATAAACAATCTGCCTTTGACTACATTTTAGTGCTATGATTACTTATACAAATCTAATTAAATTGGGAAAAATGAATTATTTATGAATTTCTGTAATTAATGTGTATTTTCTTGATAATAATACTACATAAATTCGAATATATTTTTGTTTCGAAATATTTATGAAATGTTTTATACATATATATTGCATTTTTACTAGAATCTCGTACATATGCAAATTCTTGTGAGGTTTTTTTCAATGTTTACCTCCTTTGTATAATTCAAAAAAAAAAAAAAAGATAGTTATTGTTGATGTGTAAAATATTTATACAATCGAATAAAAACTCTTTGCGGAGTCGATCCAATTCAGTACACACTTCCATTCCTAGAATACTTTTTATTTATAAATGATAACTTTCGAAACTCACATTATAAGTGAAAAAGAAACAATGATTTCTTCTTCTCCATTGCTATAATAATTCTGAAGTACAGTCCAAGGAAATTTTTTACAAGTGGCAGTCATCAACAGTATCAACTAACGACGGAAACGGATGACGAGCTACAGTTAATTACTGAAGTCTTTACGTAAACGGGGCCTCATTAATCCAGAATGCATTCTTAAGTTCTGCAAATAATTCTCCTTTTTAAATTATATTACCAAATAATTAAAATTCACAGAAGCGATTTCAGAGATCTTTTTTTTTATTCTAAGAGAAGTTTGGAATACTTATATTGTCTGGATAGTTGAAAAGTTAATTGCTGTTTAAGTCCACAATTTATTTCAAACCTCCATGTACCAATTTAGAAATGTATAATACTGATAGCAATAATGATCTTAATCATCATTTTCTCCGAATAAGCTTAACTGTATGTGGAATGAATCATACTTAAAATAAGGAAAACTAAGTAATACACGTTACGAATATTCAAGCAGAATATTGCAAAGTATATATTAAATTTCCCAACAATAAACCTGTTTTTGTACGGTAAATAGTTACCGTATAAAAAGAAACAGCTCAAAAAATATTCTAAAATTTTATAAATACTTGTATTTAATAAACAACTTGTCGGCATACTAAATAATTTTTTATGCGGTGTAAAGGGACCGCATAAAATGTCGCACATAAAAATGCAACAATAATTTACGAAATTTATGAGAAAGTACTTCCAAACCAGATAAATAGTTAAATTAAACATACTCATTGATACTCATCATAATCCAAAGCGTACATCTTTTAGTGATGGATTAGTTCAAAATCTCTTTCGTCGCTTGAAGATACAATTTCAATTGATTTATTTTCTGGCACCATAAAGTAAGGATAATTAAAGTACGATGACGATCAGTTGGTTAGTTGCTTGTTAATATTACGATAACGAGAAACGTATAATTGAAGCTGTTTTTGGAATTACAAATTCCTTTCGGAATTAGTATCTATTTTAAGAAAATACTTTTCCGAATTTATTGAAAAGTTGGATCCCTTAATATAATATATTCGTTCACAAAGAATCTGGCTCTTCATAATCTATCAATTACCGTAAAATCTGGTGTATAACGCACATCCATATTTTCAAACTGCATTTTTAAATTTTTAGGTATATTCGTGGCATAACGCGCACCCCCTATTTTACAAAGAAATCTCAAATATTCGTACCCCTCAAAGGCTCACCTTCTTTAGGTCAGTACGGGTGTCACAATCCCAAGGTGCCCTGGTGATCTTTTCCTTTTCCCAATGCAAAAAAAATAACTGAATAATTGGAATTTTCATGAAAAGAAAAACTATACTAATTATGTGTCAGAAAAGATTAAAATTTTTTTATTCAGCACTGTTTTTTCATCAAGTGTATTAAGGTATCTGACTACCCTAAAACCATGATTTTTTTCAAAAATTGGCGAATTTTTTTATGACTTTATTTTATAGACCATTTTATTAACTGAATAACAATACCAAGTACTTTATTTTCCCTCCACTAGAACACAAATTATAAGCGTTTTAGTAAAAGCAAATGCCATAACTTTACACAAGATGTCAAACTTTAAAATGCGTTTTACTCGAAACGTGTTTTTTTCGAAAAACTCAAACGGGGACCGCGATTACTCAAAAAGTTTTGAAAATAATTAGCTGAAATTTTTTGCTTATGTTTTGCATAACAGTAGAAGTGTTTTGATTTTCAGATTTATCAATAACTGTTTTATTTCAAAATTTGAAGTTATTTATGTGAATATAGACAATGTTTTTGTAAGCAATTTCGTATAATGACTTAGATAAAGTACTCTAGTTTTTGTAAAAATTAAAATATCTCTTATCGTGAAGGTCACTTCAAACAGGAATAACGAAGTAACACATCAAAATTGAAAAATTGAGAATTCGTTCATAAAATCTTTGTACAGAACGGGCCCCGTTTATGTAATTTTTCGTACATTTTTACTAGTTTTTTCCCATTTTAATAATAATAATATTTTTTCTTTTACCAATTTTAGGATTTTTTCCTTAAAATATACTAAATAAATATAAAAATCACAAAAAGATCTCCATATCTCCTTTTTTTTCAAAAAAAAGTTGTCGCAAGTAGTCGGATACCTTAACTCAAAAATTAACAATGGAAATTTAATAGTATATTAAAACTATTTAGCTTTATTTAAATTTTTATTTCACTTTAATTATTAAGTTCTTTTTTGATATATGGATGTTTTAAAATATTCTTAATTTTTAATAAAACTTTTTTAAAATCATGAATTAAATTTTTTTAGAAAAAGCAGCATGAAGATTAATAAACTAATCACAATCATGGTCTAAGACAAAAAATAATAGATGTTCCCAAGTGTTTTTAATTAATTAAAAAAATTCTGATCGGTCTCTTTGAAGGATGTATTTTATCTCAGAAATAATGAAAAAATATTTGTATTAGATTATTCCAATTTCATACTTTGAAAAAAAATGTATGTGTAATGCATAACTAAAACGAAAATGAAAAATTAAAGTTTCTTAAAAACGCTTTCTGGCATATTAAAAATTAATTAAAACTTCTCTTTTTTCCCCTGCATTGTATGCATGTAAAATTCGAGAGAAACTGAAAGTATTAATTTATTACCTTATTTTCAAAAATTTTGCGTAAAAGAATATTATTAAATTAATACTTTCCATAAAAATTAACTAATTTCCTACAGTTCCTGAAATAATTTCTTTGGTTCTGGAAATTCTTTAGTTTTATTCATCCTGAATCTGAATACGGTAATTTAGAGGAAAAATAATTCTTTTATAATGAATTTTAATTATTTTTTTGTTTTTAAACTGAATTCCACGCGTTTGAAAAGAAAAAGTTCTTTAAACCAAGTCATGGCTTAAACAGAGCGATTAATATTCATATTCAATGAAAAAAAAAACTACGAAGGGTATTTAGAATATAAGATCCGTTTCCATTTTGAAAAAAGATAGTGTCCACGTGAAAGAAATAACCTTCATAAAAATTAATTGAAATTAATAGTTGACGGATAATACACCAGGACTAGTGGAGTAATCAACCTTGGAGCTGACTGAGCTATCACGCTTCGAGAAGGATCATAGAAGGAGCTTCAACTCTAGATAAGTAAATTCGATACTCTAGTTATCTGATTAAGGGTAAGAGGATTACACATTGTTCTCAGAGTTAAGTTATAAATTTGTATACTTCATAAAATGCTAAATATAGAATAAAAGAAACTATTTTATGATCATGTCTGCTTCTTCCTTGAACTCTCTCTCACAAACGATCTTCGAGTCGTGATAACGTAGCACAAGATCATTCAAAAGTAAAAACTATTTTCCTACATATCTTCAATATCTTTGTTTTATGGCTTTTTTGGAGAGTTTCACAGTACCTGAAAGCTTGATGAACTTCAGTGACGCGTCATTTAATAAATAATTCGATATATATTTGTTGACATAAAACAAAGGGAGCATTCACGTCATAAAAAAAATATTTTTATTCTGTGAGAATACCATGTTTGATGTCATTAAATAATGATTTATTTTACTATAAAATGTAAAGCTTTTACAAAAAAAATCACGTTTTCAAAACTGAAATGTCTAGCTAAACAAAAATTATTTGCACTGTGCTTTTCCTTTGAAGCTTGATTTTAAAAATACCGATTGATATTGATGTATTCAATATATTCTTTGATTAAATAAGTTCAAAAGATTATGAAAATGATTTTTGAAATATATTATATTTACTAGCTGGTATACCCGTTCTTCTCACGGGTGAACTGAAAAATTAAACAACACAGATTGAAGGAAAAATAAGTTTTTAATGAGTTACATTTATGTAAATTAAAAATTAAACGAAAAAGGCTTTTTGCATATCTCAGCTAAACAAAAAAAAGAAAGAAAAAATACCTTTGTTAAATTTTAACTATGTAGATCTAATAGCCGATAAAAAGGATTTTTTAAATTTATAATTCCTCGTAACACTCTTGAGGGTCGATTATTCAAAATACCTCCCTAAGCTGATCTCTGCTCAGCAAAAGTAACACATTCTTAAAAGTTTTGCATAATGAACGCTTAAAGTAGTGTAAATAATTTATATCTGAAAGTGTAATACATTAATATTACTTTCTGTTGTATTCATTTTATTTTAAAATTGTAATATTCGCAAGCAACGCCGTTTCTTAAAGTATAATGGCAATTCAATGAAAAACACAGCGAAATGTGAACGATAGTGTCAAGTTGGCAAATGCCTAGCTTCTTTCGTAGCTCGAGCTTTATTAGAGCTTTGTAAGACCCGCCGTGTAGGGGTGAAATGCACGTTAATACTTTATCCAACCGCATTATGATTTACTGCAGTTTTTTTCATACAATTTTTTTAAATCACTGCATGTACAAATTAAGGGATATACATAAACAAAATACTCCACTTTGGAAAATTTAATCCGTTAGAGCTAATAAATTAATTAAAGATATTCCACTGTAAAATTAATCAAGTACACCGTTCACTTAAAATAAGTAGTCAAATCATTTTCCAAGGTCTTCATTAACAGACAAAACCACAAGACACTTAAATTTTGACATTAACTATTTTTTTGCGGCAAAAATAATAATCTTTGCAATCCGCTGAAAACGCAATATCTGCTACAAAAGTTTTCGCCTTCCCGACTAAAATACTCATCATAGAACCCGTGCTGCCATATATCATGGAAGAGTGGATTTCAAAGAATATTAAGGCTAAGTATTGGTAGAATATTCCTGCTAAGTTGGTGTGGTGTGGTAGTTAAGAAAAGGGGTTGCCAGCTAAAGTGTCGTTCCCGTCACTTGATCATTGTTCAAAATTACATGGCCTGTCTCCAAAAGCCCTCGTGTAGCTGAACAGTGCGACGTTAATATTCACTCACTGCAAAAAATACAGTGCAGTAGTTATAATTAGTTTTATACTTAAAAATGCAATATCTGCGTATTCAATTAAAATTACAGCGTTATAACTAACTACTAACCACAAAAAATTATGAAAGTTTGTCCAAATGATGTAGTGTGAAAGAGAAAGTTTATTTACTTTAAGTACCAGAAGCGATAAAAGTAGTTATTTTACAAATAGATCAACTTCTTACTACCAAATGTGCATAATAAAATCATAAAAAAACATTAAAGTAAAGAGAGATTTATAACAACCTCTCCCTTCAAAACTTAGTTTTGTTCTGAAATAAAAAAAATAGGCATTATTCTGATCACAGGAATTAATTAGAAGCGATTCCCTTGCGTAGCCAAAACAAAAAGAGTTTTTCACAAACAAAAGATAGATATATGCTGACGTGGGCTTTTTTGCTTGCAGATGGCAGAATTTTTTCCTTCTTACTTGACAAATAGCGTTATATTTTGGATACTTTTTACAAATTTTTAGAAATTATAGCCTATGTGTTATTCTATGCTATATTACTGTAAAGTTTCATTAAAATCCATTAAGTTGTTTTTGCGTGAAAGACCCACAAAGATTTTCACAAACTTTCACATTTATAATATATATTAGATTATGCATTATTTCGTTTTATCTGGAAAATCTTCCGGATCTAAAATGTTTGATTGATTCATTATTAACGTCGCATTGGCACGAGGGCTTTTTGGCGACGCACCACGTAATTTTGAACCATGGTCAAGTGAAGTGGACGACACCTGAGCGTGAACTCTCCTCTCCTAACTACCACACCAGACCAACGGGAGTACGTTTCAGCTCTCGACAGATTTAACTTGCATCGCTGCCCTACACGGTGGGACTTTAGTGGTACTGGGCTCGAACTCGTGACAAGGTAAGCCACGATCCGACATCTATACCACTCGTCTACCGCGACCTACCGTATCTAAAATGAATACATCCACTAAGAATATCAACTGCAGCTCTTTGAATTGAATTAAATTATTGTATTAAAATTTACAATTCTATATTTTACTGATATTTTAGATTAATTTTTATGTATTGTTTGCATAATTTTTTACCAAAACCACACTCACACATTATACCAATTATATCCATTACTCCATTAAAGATCTAAGGCATTCCTGGTGGTATGTCAGCTCATACAGTGTAATATGAATGATATAAAAATCGTACGATTACGTCACGTATTAATTGGTTGTGTGTGGTTTTGGTTTTTAAAATTACTTTTTTTTCTATGGAACTGATGTCAATTGAATTATTTACTGCAAAAAACAAAACAAAAAAACTTTAAACACTGCTCCGTAGTATAAATATTTCTCTAACACCATTCATTTTAAATAGGTGTAACATAACGGTTCGTAAGACAACATTCTTTTTTTCTACAAAAAACTAAATAATATAATACTTATCTCACTGTGAATATTGTTCTAGCTTTCTCAGTATTTAATTAAATTATGTCTATTTTTTCACTACTACACCTGATTGGACGAATATTCTTGACATTTGAAACAGATAGTTTCAAAATGATGCACACTCTGGTAATTGAATCTTAATAATTAAATTACTTCTTTAAAAAGCTCAATTGTTAACCCCATGTTTTTGGGGATATTATTAATTGGATTTAAACCAAATGCGCGCCACTTTGAAATATGCTCTTATCCAGTGTTGAAACAATAGTGTAACAATAAAACTAGAATGTTATGGTAGGCTAATATATATCATTTTCTGTAACGAATTCATGTCTGCAAATTTTATGATAGTTTCCATGTGTTTTAGTAAACAAAGGAATTTTGAATAAAGCATAACGAATAAAATATCTAATTAAGTAAAAGTATTGAGCTATAGAACTTCTTTTTAACCTTTCCCAACAGGAATTTATATCACAAATTTCTTTTCAAGTTATTCAAAATCTGAATTCCGAAAATAATTTAAAATATTAGGGGTACTGGAAAGTAATGTCGTTTCTGCATATATCGATTTTAATCAATCATTTATTAGCTCATTGTGTACTTCAAAGTTATGCCAAAAATACTTTACGGTTATAAAGACTTAATTATACGTAAAAAACTAAATATTATCTGTTTTTTTATTTACTTTTACAATTTTTGGTGAAACAGCCAAACTTTAAAGTGTGTTTCATGGAACCCTGGGGTTGCACAAGATTTTCCAAGAGTCACAATAAAGAATTGAAAAGAAAATTACAACAGTTTATGCTCATAATGGGCTCATGATCCCTATGAAGCTTGTATAACAACAAGTATCTGAAGGCCACCTCATTCATTAATACTGAAAACATTATTTATACAAAATAATTCTTTATTTTGTAATATTTCCCAGTCTTTTGTTCTAATATTATGAAAAAAATATTAAAATATGTTTTCCTTGTAGGTAGAAGCTATTACATCGTGAATATTTTTTTTTTTATTTACTGTCCCAGGCTCCACGAAATAATATTATACTTGTTAGTACAATGTCTTGCAAAACTAGTATTTTAAAGGAAAATGTACCTTTTTCTTGAATTATAAAAAAAAACCCACCTAAAATGAAGGCGAGAGAACAACTTATCGACATATCAATAGATTCAATGTTAAAATCTAAAGTTTAGGTTGCAAATTCATTCAAAATACACTAGATTTCTGACACAGCTTTATATATTTTAATGTCATTCAGAGCAATATATTTCATTGAAAAATATTTATCCCAATGTAAGTGACCACGGAAACAAATATAAAAGCGAATTAAACACCAGAACAAGGAATATGACAACAAATAATTTCAATAGACGAGTATATCGACAGTTAACGTAAAAAATGCAAGCACATAGTTCAGTTACTAATTGTAATACATGTGTATATGGCACCTTGATCATAAATTAATATTATAAATGAGTAGATTATATTAACAATTTTAATAACAAATACAAAAATTTTTCTTTTCTTTAATTAAAGTGCATATAATATTTTGATATTCTGTACTATTATTGTAAGACATATTCATATAAGAGAAATAGACACAGAGGGGGATAAGGATCCCCGTAATCACCTTCTGGTACTAAAGATTTTACGAGTCTATAAGTTTGATTTAAGCGCATTAGACGTTCGTAAATGTCAAAGGCTATTTTTTAATTTCAAATTGTTTAATTTCGATCTTTCCGACTTGTATCAATCAGAAAGCTCTATGACATTAGACAATGGCATTTTAAGGTTAGAACCGGAAATAAATCCATGCCAGACGTTCAAGGAACAAACGCATAAATTGACAATTTTCATAATATTTAGTGTCACTTAGATTATAATACATGCACAAAAAATTTTTAATGACATTTTCACAACAAAAAAAATTATTTAAATACAATATTTTGGCAAAAAATTAACTTAGAATAACCGTTTTTTCAAAATGTTCTTCTTTTATAAAAAAATGGTCTAAAATAATATTTTGCTTATATAAATTAAAAACTTCTCCAGAGAGTCTAAACTAGGAATTTTGAAAAATTCACATTATTTTCAGAATCACAATCAATTGAAATAATTATCGGTGTTTTTTTTTCGTAAAATTCCTTCCCTTTGTTGTCGTAAAACATGGATAAATCCACTTCTAAGTTATATATTTCAAAAATTCTAGTTGAGCCTCAGTACAGAGGTCTGAGCTTTATACAGGCAACATATTACTATAATTGAAGGATTTTTCACAAAAGGAGAATATTTTCAAACGTGATCATTCTGTGTTAATTTTTGTTAAAATATTGTACTTAACTAAATTTTATTGCAATGATATTCTTAAAACTATTGTAGATACAATTTTTTAATCTATGTGACACTAAATATCATAAATATTATCCATTTATATGATTTTGCAATATCATGGTTCTGAACCTAGTCTGATGCCTCCTTGGTTGACATTTGCAGCAGATTGGTAAAACAAGCAGAGCAAGTGTTTAGGTCTTGCATAATCTGTCAGAAGAAAACAAAGCTATCCGTTCCTCCATATGTGACTTATTGCTTCAGTCGCACAATACAGAAGCTTTTTTTATAGATTGATGGAAGAAATATTGATTACAGGAGAGAAAAAATGGGTTATCTGCGATAATTCAAAACTCAAAAGGCATTAGTTCTCTCTCAAAAAGATGTTTTTGTGCGTTTGATTGAGATTCACGGAGTCATTCAATTGGCTGAAACAGGGACAAACCGTGAATGCAGACCTGCAGTGTGAACAATTGGATCGAGTAAATTTATATTTAAATTAAAAGTGTCCTTATACTGTTAACGGAAAAGGTGTCATACCTTAAAGTAATTGCCTCAACCACCATACTCACCTCGTATTACTCCATTGGTCTCTCACTTATTCTGATCGATACAACATTTTTTAAAATTCAATAAATTTGAAATTTCGAATAATGCCTAAAATACCATCTCCAGATATTTTTTTCAAAAAACGTTTGTTTTCTATTGATCCAGCATTGAAAATTTGCACACTAGGTGGCAAAAGGTAGCTGATATCAAGATGCTAGTATATTTGATTTAAATTGAAACTTGGTAAAAATTTATTTGTTTTAATTTGGTGTAGAAAAGCGACAGACACACACGTTACTTTCCTTTCCTCCTAAAATCTATTGTTTCCTCACTGATATATCCTAAAGCTGGTGTATATATAAAAATTAATATATTTCATAGAAAACTGTATATAAGAAAACGAAAGAAGCATGAGACATATTAAGAACATGTCAAAATTTAAAATTGTAGAGTCATGTATGTTATGAGTATTGTTTTTGCGCGTAGTACTGTTACAAAAGAAAAAAAATCAATGAGTGCACTATGTATTAGTATATGTTTTTGAACCTCCATATTAAAAACATCTATATTGCGAATTTTTCTATATAACGAACTTTTTTCTGGAACCAAGAACATTTGACAATTTCTTTCGTAAAATAACCTCCAAATAGCGAGTTTTTTCTCCATATTCTTAGAGTATTTCCAAACATTTCAAGTTATTCTCTTTTTTAACACAATTTAGTAGTTTAGTTATAAAATAATGTATGTTTAAGGTAACACGGTACCCTTTTTCAAAAAAAAATTTGGGGAGACAGTTACAGTAAAAATAATTGATGTTTTATATTTAGATTATATTATTAAGCTGATTCTTTAAGCAAAAAGTCAGTTTGACCAGCCATTATTTTACAATTTTAAAAAATTAGGAATTTTTGAAGTTTTTTCAAACTTTTATAAAATACTCAATTTTTTTTATTTTATTTTATTTATTTTTTTTTATAAATTTTTTTAGTAATTTTAAGTTATTTTTGATTCTTAGATTATTACAAACAATATTTAGTATGGATTTGAAAATCTTTTCCCTTGTTGATTTTTAATAATTATATTTGTCTAGAAAAACCTGGAAGAAATACGGAAATTTTTAAAATATCAAATTTAGCATTTTTTAGAAAAATAACTAGTCATTAGCCCTAAATCCATCATAACTTTTATAGAACATACATTTGGGAGTATATACAAAAAAATTCAAGGCTCTATCTTGAACAGGAAAAACCCTGAGGGATTAGAAAACACTTATACCTTCAAAATTAAAAGTCTGAGAAAAACGCATTTAAAGTTTGTAAAGTCATAAAACAAAAACTTATAATGCCCGTAAAACTCTAATTTTTTAATATGTTATTTTCCAATTTATGTTCTACATTAAAACTCTATTTTTATTAAATATGACTGAAAATTATGTTTTTAACTCAAAATATATTTTTGCATAATATTGATAGCATTTGTTAAGACGTCAGTTTATTTAGCTTTATCTTAAACTAATATTTCACAAAAGTTTTGAAACACGAAGCATTTATGTAGAAAATAATAATGATACTAAGTTAAGTTAAAATATTCAGGTTTGCTCATAAAATTTTATTTTTTTCAGTTTGAAATTGGGACAGTTTAGGAAGTTTTAGCTCTTGTCCTACGACTTTAATATACTAAAATATAGTACTACAATATGTTTAGTATAATGTAGTTTGGTACATCAAGGAAATATTCAGTTATATCTGCAGCATTTGAATTCTGGATACTTGTATTCGGAAGTCTAATTGCAGAATCAGCTGAGGACTGATTATTAGATCCATCATTTTCCGTAGTGTTCCATCTCTTTGAAATATTGTTTCTCACAGAAACCCAGAACACATTTGTCATGGCATTTTATCTACAGGAAAAAATAATGAAAGCTTTTAGGTTATATGAAATATTTTTAAAGCAAAAATTGGCCATGAAATTAATCTTTATTAATTAATTATGAGAACTCAAAAATTTCAAAACATAATCAAGCAGAAATGATTTGATTAATGAAAATTGGAATTAATAACTATTTCAAACTCAAAACTCAAAAATATTTTTAATTAAGTCAACTTAAGTGTAAAAAAATGATTTAAAAAAAACCGAAATCAAAACCATAGCTCATAAAACATCAAATATCTTAAAAACTAATTTGCTAACAGATCTGAAATTTCGTGGCAAGCATCTCAATGATATGGTCCACCAAAACATGCAAAAAAAGATTTTGCGGTAAAAATGAAATTTTTAGGGTATTGTGTAGTCTTAAATTTACTTGTGTACTTTAAATTATAAAATATCTTTAAAATTCATTAACTTTAATATAAAATTATTTGCTTAATATTGAAAATATGCATTATATTCCTTGATACACTTTTTTCTTGTTTTCCCTGAAATTTTTCTTATGGGTATTATGTATACAAAATAAATAGATATTAATTTACAAAAAGATGTTAGTGATTACTTTTTTCAATGTATAGTGTTTATGAATTTAAAATGTATTTTATGCTTTGTAAAGTATATTGAAAGGTGCATCTCTATACAAAGAATTTTCCATATAACGAACTTTTTCCCGAGATTTAGTCACTTCATTAAATAGAGGTTCGAGAGTGCATTTTACTTAAACTATTGATTGCTTAGAATTATTGTTTGTCTAATATAGCTTTCAGTATGTTAAATATTTAATTGTATTAAAAAGTTCCCGAATTGTGTTATTAATTTTAAATAAACCATAATATAAATTATATACTTTATTTGCGTTATCACACAAAAAAATATATTTATTTCTAAATGACGAAATATTTTGTATTCCATACATTTCCCAAAATGATAAATTATCTTCCTTAATAGATGTCTCTCACAAAATAAATAATCCACGTTTAAATTTACCTCATAAGGGTTTCAGTCAATAAATTTCTAATGAAAATATATTAAAAGACACAGTAAAAATGCCCATTTACTTTGACAGTGATTGCTTATCTGTAGAATATAATTAAAGTGAAGAAAGAGTTTTATTTATCAGCAATCTCTGGCTACAATCATTATCTCATTAGACTTTATCTTTATATGCATATTTATTGAACAATCGATACGAAAACATAATCTTGTCAATTAATAATAATACACAATGCCGTTGCTATATGCAGACATAATGGTTAAAAATCTTCAAAGTTAAAATAAAAATGTATTGATGATGAAAGATGTTTGATGGTATTAACAGAAAAAGATTACATTTTTCCAATATGGAAGCATAACTTTTCCTCGTAGATAGCCAGAACATGAACTTTTAGGAGGTATCACAGATAATCAGTCATTTCTGAATCAATCAGCTTTGGCCACAGATAATTAAGATTCTTTCAACAGATTCTATTAAGGAAAACGATAAGTTGACGAGATAAAAATTAAAAGAATGGACACGATTTAATTGAACATTTCTCAAGTCGCGGTGGCAATTAATTACATCAAAGACCATGTGACATACTTTTAGTTAATTTCCAATCATTGCTCGAAGATTTCTTTTTTTGTGTTTTTATTTCTTCATTCTTAATTGTCACTTAAGGTACTTTATTGCTACTTTTTCGTAAATCAGAGTGTCAGCTTGATAAAAAAAAGAAATTATTCTCCGTTATTAACTTCCATTTTAAATTTGCAAGAGTAATTAAATTGAAAGTTCTATGTAATAACATTTCTTTTTAGTTAGGCTTATGGAAATTGGGCCCATTTATTGCCCTGTTGAACATTTAATTTAGTTCTAATGAAAGGATTAACTATAATTGTGATGACTGCGAGTAATACTGTTGCATTATTATGTGAACCCCCCTTTAATTTAACTGTAATAGATTGTCAGATTTTTGAGACGCGTCTGATTTTAAATTTAATGATGTTCTGGATCTGAAATTATCAAATTTATACAAGGAAACATTTCTTACGCTATGGTATTCTTGTAATACTTTGAATGTCGTGTTTTACTTTTAATATTAGAGATTGCATCATCTTTCCCATTATTTAAACGATTTTATACAATTTGTCAACCAAGCCATTTTAGAGCACCAGCATTTTTTATTAAAAATAATATGTATGGCGTTTTTTAATTTTGAAGAAATGTTGATAACTGAAATTTTTTTATCAAAATTCAGTTCTGCACATTGCAACCCATTTATCGAAGTAACCGTTTATCTTAATATATAAAATTAATGTGGATTTCTCAGCTTCAAAGTATGCATGGGGTGTTTTAAATGTACGTGTTTGTAAATAACGCGTAATTAGATCCATAATTTTTAATCTTACATGTATTTTAATTTTTTAGGTAATGCTTTGAAGACAAGTAATCATCAATGAAAAAACTAGAGTCAAGTAATAGTTTTACGCATTTTTATTTTCTCTCAAAGTAATAAACCTTTTAAGTAAAGTCAATAATTAAAATGAAACATTATGTTTGCTAAATTTTTTACAGTTATCCGAACACTTTGAAGTGACTAATTTCAATCAAAATCAGTTTGTTTCTATTTTATTGAATATCGATATGAAACTACAAAATCTGGTCATACTCATCGTTATTGTTCGATATTAATGGTACCATCAAGATTACATGGGTAACACAAGGGCAAATGATAAAACAGCAGAACTACACTGAGGGTCTCTAATTCTTAGAGAAAGAGAGAGAAAGAAAAGTCCATTTCTTTAAAGTAACAACATGTGGATTTTGCTCCAAGACAACACCCCGATACTCACTGCTCTACATGTAAAACAGCTCTTGGCGAACAAACTCATTAATGTTCTAGACCAGTTCTCCGCAACCTTTTTATCGCTGCGGACCGGACAACGTTTGATAATTTTACCATGGCTCGCTGAGGGTGGGACGTTGGTCACATTGATTGTTTATATTTTAGATTGTTTTGATTTAACAATTTTTAATTTAGTTACATTTAAATATGCGTTCAGAAAAAAATATAGTTACACCAAAAATGAAAAAAGTGATTTAACGTGGAATATAAAGTGATTTATTTCCTTGTAAAGTTGCGCAAATCCGAGAGAAATGCTCCACTTTAAGTAAAATGGCAATAACTTAATGTTCTTTAGGTGGACAGGTACCGCTTGATCTAGGGATCGGTACCAGTCCGCGGACCGGGGGTTGCGGATCATTGTTCTAGACGATCCACCGTACTCCTGTACCGAATTCTACCTGTTTCTTAAAGTGAAAAATGCATGGATGGAAACACACTTTCTGTCTGTGAAAGAGGTGAAGGCGTAAACGGCACGCTTACTGAAGATGGTGTTACCTAATAAGTCGCATCACTGGTTTGAACGGTGGAAAACTCTTGTGCAGCTTTGTATTGATAGAAAAGATGAGTATGTTGAAAGTGCTTAAGATGTTTGTACATTGTTTTAAATAAAGCTAATTTTTTAGACTACGTATGTCAGGCGTTTTCTAGTTGATTTGATTTGAATCATTTCTTTAAAAGGGATATAGACATGTTCTTGTATGATTGAAAACTAAGTTTGCTAATTAAAAAATATTACATTTAAAAACTCCTTACTAGATAATTAGATATTAATTTTCATTCTTAATAAAAATTACAAAGCCTCTAGAAATAATTTTCCGCTAAATTTACTTATCTTAAATATTTGAGTGAATGAAGAAATAGAATTTTGATTAACATTGTACCTTCTGAAAAGGTCTACTTAAGATTAATAGACCTTGTGATAAAACTATTTAATAGCTACTTAAATTTATCGTACAAAACTAAGAAACAGAAAGCGGTATTACATGTAATCAAATTAATTTTTAGGCAGAACAATTTACTGTACATAATATTTAGTTAACTAGGTTAATTATTTATTAGTAATAGTAAATCAACAAGACCTGTTAGTTTAGTTAAGTCATTTTCCCTTAAGTGCGTCTACATATATTGAGTAGTATAACTTATTATGCTTCTACAAACTTTGTAGCTAAATATTCATAACTTAGAAGAATAATTAACTTATCGACTAATATTTTAACTGACCTCAATACAAGAGCTAAAAAGAAATAAATTTCATTTTTCCTTCAGAGAATAAAACTTTAAATATTAAATCATTTAAAATTATTTAAATCTTGAATGCCTTTATTAAGGAGTTTAATTTGCTTAATTTTAGCTGAAACTAATAAAAATGCGAAATTTAAAAAAATGTAATCAACAGGTATTTAATACATTACTTACCTACGTTAATGCTTTCGATTTTTGTTAAAGTATCTGATGTTCGGAACCGTGATTTTAAAAAAAGTGCATAAATGGATAATTTTCATGATATTTAGTGTCACTTAGATTAGAAAAAACATGTAAAAATTGTTTTAGAGACACATTGGGAGAAAAAATTATTTAAATACAATATTTCGACAAAAAATTAACTTAGAATAACCTTTTATCAAAATGTTCTCTTTTTGTGAAAAATGCTTCTATTATAATAATATTTTGCCTTTATATAGCACAGCTATCTGTACAGAGGCTCAACTAGGGCTTTTGAAAAATTCACATTATTTTCAGAGTTAAAACCAATTGAAATAATTATCGGCGTTTTTTTCTTAAAATTTCTCCCCTCTGTTGTAGTTAAACATGGATAAACCCACTTCCAATTTTTTATATTTCAAAAATTCTAGTTTAGCCTCTGTACAGAGGTTTGGGCTATATACAGGATAAATATTATTATAATAGAAGCATTTTTCACTTAAAGAAAAATACTTTGAAAATGGGTCATTCTATGTTAATTTTTTGTCAAAATATTGTACTTAAATAATTTTTTATTGTAATACTATTCTTGAAACAATTTTCTATATATTTTCTAATCTAAATGATACTAAATATCATAAATATTATCCATTTATACGCTTTTGCAAAATCACGGTTCCGAACGTAGTCGGATACCTTAAAGCAGAAACTTCTGACGTTGTGCAGATTCTCAAATGAATTAATTACATGTCTTGCAGATAATACATACATAAATAGCTGGTGCTTATACTCATAATAAGAATATGTTATAACAATAATATACGTATAGCGATCCAGAAATTCTCGGTCTGTAGCCATTGCTAACGCCGAAAGTTAAAGTTAAACCACTTGAAATGGATTTTCCAAACCCTTTCTTACTTGACGAGTTTGGTTTAGTCAACTTCGTGAGACCGAACCACACGCGCAGCTATTATGTTTTGACACTAGTTAGCTTTTTTCCGCGATCTAAGAAACATGGCTTTTCTTCAACAGCGTTGAACATTAAATTCTGTGAAAGCCTAGGTAAAACACCAATTGGGACACTTTGGGAAATGTGAGTAAGGTGTATGGTGAACCTACCATGGCAAGGTTTACGGATGGCATTTACGTTTTAAAGAGAAACGAGAAGCTATTGAATACAATCAAAGCGTTCGACGACCTTCGGCTTTCGTAGAAAATCTTGCATTGTTGTCTGAATGTTTTCAAAAAGACCTTCGCTATACGCTTGCACAAATCGCTGAAGCTACAGACTTCTCGAAGACGTCATTTGAGAGAATTTATTCGTCGTAAACGGTCTCACTTCTAGAAGAGTAACGACTGTAGTGTCATCTGCATGCCAACGCACCAACACATCAATCCCAATTGGTAAAAGAGTTCCTCGTCAAAACACGCATTAACATGCTTTCACATCCCTCTAATTCACCGCCAGACTTAGCCCCGTGCGACATTCGCCTGCTCTCATCAATGACAAAAACATTGACAGAAATGTCGTTTTGCGTCATCAGATGAAGTGAAATATCAACGCAAGGTGCCTTACGGGAGGTTTGCGAAAAAAGGCTTACAGCTGAGCTTTTAGAAATAATACGACGCTGTCAGAAATGCATCGTCATTCAAGGGGACTACTTTAAAAGTGGATGTGCTGCGGTGCTGTAAACTATTCAGGACAGTGCTTCTCAAACTTTTAATATTGGTGACCTAATTTTTAATCTTTATTTTCATCACGCTCCTCTCATACAATGACGCTGTCCCCTCAAGCAATGTATTGAATTGAATATTAATCTACTTTTACGCTAAAGCTTATTTATAAACCATACAAATTATCAATAAAAATATTAAATTTTGTATATTTTACTTTTAAGTTATAAATATTTAGGTAGTAAAGATTTTAAATAATCTTTCACCTGGTATTACAGTTAGCGACGCGGACTATTTTACCGTAGGAACTGGGTTCGAATTCCGAAGAAGGCATGGGTGCTTGTAAATGTATAGTGCCTTTGTAGCATGTGGGTACTCTAAATGGCCATATACCCACAAGTCATCTCGAGAGGATGTTGGAAATGTAAGAAAGGTGGGAGGCACCTAACCAGTCCTAGGGCTTTCTCCCACAAAATTTGGGTGGCACTAAGCCAAAACGTACTGTCGCCTGAATGTTGCTCAACGGCTAACGATAAGTGTACATCTAGCCGTTTACCACAATCAATATCCGTGGCCTCGACTCGGCATTATCAGACAGGCGGCATTAGTAACAACAATAGATAATTTAGGTTAATTTATAGTAACATGATACGCATTATGATACTTTTCATAGTTTAGAAATGATTTTGTTTTGCTTCCTTTGAGTAAATTAATAATTTTTAGAACAATCTTTTATCGACGACTTTTCAATATACTGGCACCAATATCATCCCCCTCAAGAGGGTAAGGTTGCACCCCGCTGTTTGAGAAACGCTGATTTAGGGTAAGATTTTCTACTCACACACATTGCTCCCGGTTTTTGGATCATACTACGAATTTGCATTTGCCTTCGAGGTTTTTTTCTCTATCGTCTTAAAATGTGTGTCTTAATCTTTTAATTTAAGTAAGAAAATTATTAAGACACACATTTTATGATGATAGAAATACATTAGAAACCTAATTTATTTCTAATGAATCTGTAACTTCTTTCAAATTGTAAAGAGTACTTTTTTTAAATTATATTTAAGAACGATTTTCTAAAAGTCATTAGATTGGGGTTGGAGGCATAGAAAATATATTGAAAATGTCATATTGTCTTACATACATTTCACATTATTAAAGGACTTTTATATAGAGAGAAGGGTTCGGGAAAGAAGTTGAAATGCTTTCCGTAGACGTCAGCAATAATATCTGTCGCTTTTAACAGTCAACGTGATCGGTTTTAGACTTTTACTGGTAATGACTTTTTGAAGGAATACCTGTGTAGAATGGTGCAGCAGCGCTTCCTTCAGCAAGTCACGAACAACAAATGACCTGGAACAAAAGCCCTTAACGACTAGCCCGAATTCATTTCGTCTCAATCGTCAAAGGCGTGCACTTCGCTCCCAAAGGTAGCCAGTTTATATGACGCTGCACTCAAGCAGTACTCAAGGTCACATGGAGACTTCCTTCTCACCGTCACCAACAACTTATCGCTGAAATGATGAATCAGGAGCTGAATACTAGATGATTATGCATTCCTTCCACAGAGAGCCTAACTAAAACATTCTCAGTAAATCATGCCTAGCGGTTAAAAAATGGCAAAGGTGCATGCGTCAACCAAACTCGCCATCTCAACAAGAGATGCCCGCAACGTTAACGGAAAAACGTTCCAATGATACTCAAATCTGAAAATGTATAGCAATTGCAGAACTTGACCGGAAAAACAACCTTCTCTCAGTATAGCTCAGAGAGTCAAACAGAAAAGAACAACTTTCTTTCCTAGGATGGGGGTATGCAGCAGCACTTCCATCTGCAAGTAGCAAACAACAAAGTATAGGAATAAAAGCCCTTAATCCTCCTGCTACGTAATTTTTTTTTATCAAAATATGTGCAAAAATTGCGTATTTTTTATTACATGTTTCAAATCTACATATTAAAAATCTACATTTTAAAGTTAAAATATACAAACCAACATCAAAATACAAATAACGAAAGGAATATCAAAATACAAATATACAATGAACAAAATAAAAAAAATACATACAAATATACAATAAACAAATAAACAAATCTACAAACAAACAGATATACAGATATACAAAACACAAATATACATATATACAAATATGCAATATACAAATATACAGATGTACAAATCAAATATACAATCAATATGTATCATTATAGAATTATATCATAAAAACATATATAGGAACAGTGCGGTTTGCAAAGCTAAATTGTCGGAAATAAATGCTTCCCTGTAGAAATGGCGGGTTGCGCAAATTTTGCTACTTCTGCGTTGCCCATGGTAATCGTGGGATACGCAGAGAGAAGGTTAAAGACTAGCCCTAACATGATTGATTTCGTCTCAGTCGTCAAATACGTACTCTTTGGACGCGAAGGTGGTCAGTTCAAATAACATTGCACTCAACAGGTCTCACTACGAGTCGTCCTCACCACTGCACCAACAGCCTGTCACCAAAATGGGAATGACAGATTCAAATTTTTGTCCACTTTGTGACCATGACGTACCCATGATTCGATATTGCTTTAATATATCAACTGTTATCTTATTAATCACGTCATATCTTTGAATGTTTTCGAATTAGCCTTTGGTGACTTTGTATCGTTTAAATTTATATTGGGCTGCTTGTCAACATATGACTGAAAAGTCGATGAAAAATGATCTTCTAGAAAATTTATAATGTTAAATGAGCATTGTTTTCTGAGAAAAAAAATACATACATGTAAATTTTATTTTTTCTTGGTTCCGGAGGCAAAAAAAGAATTAGAAAAGGGTTTAATAAAATCTTTGATATCAAAGGTACAAAAACGTAATCGAAGTTATTTTGATGAACAGTGTTTCATAAAATCTAATGAAATAGTAGTCTGCCGGCTCAAATACATATTTTTTTAACTCCGCAAAATTATCTCGTATATGCTAATATACTTTTTTTTATTCCTTGTTTTGTTGAAAAAATATCCTCATAGTTCCGAGTGTATATTTTCTAAAATTAGTACATTTATTTTCAATTAAACTAAGCCCTTTTTCAAATTCAAAATCGTCATGATCTGATTGAACTGGGAGGAAAGATTGAGATTGTTCAATGCCTTGCTTTTCTTCATGGATTTCTATAAGCTCATCTGCTGTCAGCTTTTGATTATGAGAATCCAGCAGTTCTTGAATGCCATCGCTATTCACTTATAAATTTATTTGCTTAAGAAGATTGAAAATTCTATAATCAAAATTACCAGTTTTCCCAATTTTGTCAATTTTTTTCTCAAACAAAAGACGAATCGACGAGATTTGAAAATCGCGTAACTCCGGATTCTCGTAAGTTGGGGTAGCGTAAGAGTCGAGATATTATTGTACACCAGAATGTGTGGCAAGAAACATAAAATTCCCGATCGTTTAATTAAAAAAAAACACATAGAAATTATTTAATAAGAATATGAATTCGGTTTTTTAATACATCAAGATTCTACATTTATTGTATATAATATTTCTTAAAATAAACATATGAAAACGTTATAAACTATTTATAAATATTAATGAAGTAAAAAAAACATTAAAGTTTTTAATTCCCTTCAGCAAACTCTTTAAAATTGCATTTTTGGAAAAAGTGTCGTGACTTTGGAATCATCTTATATTTTGCCTTTAACATTCAAATGTTTAAAAACCAATCTCATCCAACCATAAAGATAATGTTATTGAAATCAATAAGGGTAACGAAGGAACATTTATCAAAATGTAATTAACTTTTTCACTACGCGGTAGGTGAGTGCAATGTTTATAATTAGCTATTTTTTCTTGTGTTCTCCCTGGATAATTTATTGCCACAAATCGTCTTAGGCAAACAAAAGATGCTCATTAAGGTTAAAAAGAGCAAGTGTTCTCAAGTGTTAATGGATGATTAATTTTCTTATAAAAACACTAAAGCATCGGGAACTTTTATCATTTTATTTTTTCGAAAAACAGTGCTAGGGAACTCTAGGCAACGACGATTTGGTTTTAAAATGTGCTAAAAAATATCGCAATTTATTTGCATTACTTGTCCTAATATTTTTATAGCTATATCACTTCATATATATATAGTATAATAAAATGAAATAAAATGAGTATGGACAAATTTTATGTCCAACAAGCAAATTATGGATGATGATGTTTTCGAAAACCTATCGAAACCGACAAAATGTAAGTAGACATATAAAAAGTCAATTGATTAAAAGTACACACACACACACACATATATATATATATATATATATATATATATATATATATATATATATATATATATATATATATATATATATATATATAAAGGGTGTTTTTTAGAGGTATAGAACTTTAAATTGCAATAAAACAACGATGTATTATTCGATTGACATGAATTTTTTATTCGAAAGATAATCTTGTGGCATTACATTTTAAATATGATTTCTGGCATATGACTGCCACAGTTGGCTCGGATGTATTCCAATCTGGACGTCCAATTTTCAATGACTTTTTCCAACATTTGTGGCCGTATATTGGCAATAACACGGCGAATGTTGTCTTCTAAATGGTCAAGTGTTTGTGGCTTATCCGCATAGACCAATAACTTTACATAGCCCCAAAGAAAATAGTCTAGCGGTGTTTAATCACAAGATCTTGGAGGCCAATTCACAGGTCCAAAACGTGAAATTAGGCGGTCACCAAACGCGTCTTTCAATAAATCGATTGTGGCACGAGCTGTGTGACATGTTGCGCAGTCTTGTTGGAACCACAGCTCCTGGACACACACATCATGATTGTTCAATTCAGGAATGAAAAAGTTAGTTATCATGGCTCTATACCAGTATTTGTCAAAGTGTGGGGCGCGCCCCCCTGGGGGGGCGCGAGCGTATCGAAAATTTAAAGATTTTTTTTAAAAAAAATAACCGGAAAGAGAAGCAAAACAAAATGCTTTCTTCCATAATAAAAAAAAAAAATACAAACAACAACACTGACATAATTTATGTTTATTATCTGGCTTTTTCCGTCATCAAATAGCTATCATTGATCCCAAAACCAAATTAAAGAAAAAAACATTTTGTTTTATTTGCTGTATTTCCTCAATGAGAGATTTTTTTATTACGTTTTAATATAAAATATTACTCGTTAAAAGAAAAAACGAAACCCAGACCCTGAGAAAAATTCTAAGAAGATAAACAATTCACCACTGTAATTATTATTGAAATACTGTACATTAGTTGTAGAAAAAGAAAAGGAAGTCATGATACACTTTTCAGCATGGCTGCATAGTACGTTTGCTAATCATTTGATTGACCTTCATTCTCATGGTATGGTTATTATCAATATTAGAGGTCACTCCCATATTTTATGCGTTTGATTTTCGCTTAGAAAAATTGTAAATAATTGAGTTTTGCGATATTTGGAAAAGAATTGATTGGCTTACCATTTCTGTAGGATAATTAAAAAGTGTCTGATTTGCGTCCTTTATTATGGTCTTGTACTTTTGAATCATTTTAGTTCAGTTTTATTGGATTTTTCTCAAATCATCAAAGAATTGAATAGTTCTTGAAAGAAGGTAAGTATACTTTCTATAAATTAAAATATTCACTAGAATTCCGATTTGTATCGTGTACAGTAAAAATAATTCTAAACAAATTATTGGGGTGACTGAGTCCCCTCGCACTACCATTAATGTTAGTATCGAGTACGCGCCTGCTCCTGGGTTAAAACATTTTGAAGTCTTCTCGATTTAAATGTTAAAAAGTAACACAATTATTCTTCATCGGAATTTTATATTCTTTTTCATAATTTAACATTAATTCTAAATGCTAATTGTGTGAGGTTTAAAATTACAATTCTTTTAAACTGTTATTTACAATTATAGCATTTATCTAAAAAAAATCATTTTACATTTTTGTATACAATGTCGTGCACACAGTTTTACTCTCCTTACAGTTCAGCTATTATATCAAGAATAATGTTTTATTTTTTTAAAAAATTGAACTCGTGCGAAGAGTCGGTGTTTCAGCCAGTATACGTTTGATGTATCAGTACTGAAGAAGGTATTTTATAAATAATTTCTTATTACTGAATTTGGCCGCGGTAGCCTAGTGGTATAGATATCAGATCGTGGCTTGCCTTGTCACGAGTTCGAGCGCAGTACCACTAAAGATCCGCCGTGTAGGGCAGCGATGTACGTTAAATCTGTTGAGAGTTGAAACGTTTTCCCGTTGGTGTGGTGTGGTAGTTAGGAGAGAGGGGTGCCAACTCAGGTGTCATCCACGTCACTTGACCATGGTTCAAAATTACGTGGTCCGTCGTTAAAAGCCCTCGTTCAGCTGAACTGTGCGACGTTAATATTCAATCAATCAATCTTATTACTAAATTAAGAACAATTTTAATAATTATTAGGGACTTCCACGGGCTTGTCTTGTAGAGGAAAGTTTTTCAAAGGAAGGTTTAATATCAGAAATTGACACTTAAAGAGTTATTTTTCTATATTTAGCTGAGATCTATATTTTGTCTTCAAGGCATCCACTGCAGAAAATGCGGTTTGAAAAAGGCAGGATGTTCAAAATGGTAATAGTATACGAAGTGCTTTTGTTTTCAGTACAGATAATTCCTCATCCACCTCTACCACAAATTCAAAAAGCGATTTATTACAAAATTGCCTTTTAATTTTTCACTGGATGTAAAATCTATTAAGATTTCTTCTTCGGAAGTTGAGAGCCCTTCTGGAGTATCTTGAAATAGATACCTAATCCACTCGTAACTTGCTACCAAGCTGTCCTCAGCCAGAAAATACTTTTTAAAATTCTTTGCCAACATAGCTAAATGATTTTACATGTTTTAAAAACAACTTTCACATGTTGTTCTACAGATTTGTAAGTTTTAACACATATCGAGCTGGGGCTTTTTTTCCATCATTTACTTCAGTAGTGGTAAATCCAAAATTTAAGTATTTTTGAGAAGATCGCCTTGATTTAATTTTAGGAACCATGCTCGTTCGTCTGTGTACTTGATTCTTTATTATGGTCGAATGTTTGCTTATGACTTAAAAATGTATGTATGATATTGTTTTAATCTACTAATGTAAATACTTAATTACCGTGAATTACAATTAATGTGGAAATTTTAAAAAAATGTACATTCAAGCTAGATTCGGTAGCTATAGGAGTATCGAGTCGACCAAAACTGACTGGAATTGTACGAGGAAAAGCATTTTTACATGTTTTGCGCAGACGTCCGATAGGTTGCCCAGACTCACGCAAACGTATCCTATAATGCCAGATGTGATGGGTGATGGATATGATAGAGAGCGACATTGACTAGACTATTTTTCTAATGACATTTGTACTTTGAGAAATGAATGCTGAAGGAAATAAATCTTTAATTAAATGCATCATTTTGTGATCTGTTCCAATTTAAAAATTAGCGAAAGAAAGATAACATAATTCTCTAAGTAATATATATTTTAAGTAATTTTCTTAAAATATATATTACTTAAAGGTTACATATACACAAAATTTAATATACTTATCGTATTAATTTGTACGGTTTATAATTAAGATCGTATTGTAACTTTAGCGTCTCTCTCTCAAAGTGCATTTTTATTGCAGTAAATACATTATTGTTGTACTGGGGGCGAGACAAAAATTATGATTGAAAATTGGGTCGCCAGTATTGAAAGTTTGAGAAACACTGCTCTATACCGATCACCATTGACTGTAACGTTGTTGATTTCATCGTTTTTGAAGAAGTACGGACCAATGATTCCACCAGCCCATAAAGCGTACCAAACAGTCAGTTTTTTTGGATGTAACGGTGTTTCGACATACACTTGTGGATTAGCTTCACTCCAAATGCAGCAGTTTTGTTTGTTGACGTAGCCATTCAACCAGAAGTGCGCTTCATCGCTAAACAAAATTCGCTTATGAAAATCGGGAACAACGGCAATCTCGTTTTGGCCCCATTCAATCGAATCTACGCTTTGCTTGATGATCGTTTTGATGAATTGCCAAACCAAACTGAGAATAAATCACTTGACAGCTGTTAAATCAGTCGCCATCTTGGAAAGTAATGCCAGCTTAAACTTCTATACCTGGAAAAATACACTCTTTATATATATATATATATATATATATATAAGTATATATATATATAAAGTATATATATATATATATATATATATATATATATAAGTATATATATATATATATAAATATATAAAGTATATATATATATAAGTATATATATATATAAGTATATATATATATATAGTATATATATATATATATAAGTATATATATAAGTATATATATATATATATATATAAGTATATATATATATACACATTCAATTAACACGAAACTGAAGGGACTGAAATATTTGTTCATCTTAAAAGAATTTCTTGTTAAAGAATGTTTAAAAAAAACCATATTATTAAGTCCATTATAATACATTTTATTTACATAAATGTATATATATGCGTGTATTTAATAAAAATAAATTAAACATAAACATTCACAAGAACTTTGCAACAATCCTGAGAATGTTAGTGTTTGGGGTTTGAGTAAAGATCAGCCATAGTAAGTTTAACCCAATTTTGCTATTACTTTTACTTAATTAAACAGTACAATTAATGGTAAAGAATGCACTCAAAACCCGGAAGAACGATTGTACAGGCTTATTTCAGCTAACAAATAAAAAAAAGTAATTATTTGAAACTGGGCCGCTCTTGACCTCTATGTTTGATCTCTGAAGACATTTTCCTTAACTATACAACCTCCTGTCGTTAACTTATTCACAATTTAATCTCTACTCTCCCGTTCCAACTATGAAACATTGTCATCGACTATCTTCATGTAAGCTAATGCCAACGTTTAAATAGGAGTACTCACTTGCCTAAATCTTGTCTTCTTCACTGAGAAAGGTTTTCAACTAAAGTTACAGTTATAAGAAACCTTTTTACCCAAGATGATTAGTAGAGGATTTGTTGATACACTCGTTACAACTTGAAGACATATAATACAAACTTTTTAAGTTATTTGAAAAATAAAACATATATTGAGTTATTTAGCGTCAAATTGTTAACCAGTTGTTCTATTATTTTTCACTTTAGAATTGGGATGTGCATCTAAATAACTGGGCATACTTTTAATGATACTCCATAATTCGGATGACGAGGAATCAGGAGCTGCATAATTCCTTTCATTTTCATCGTCGGAATCAGCATCAGTGACATTTTTTCAGCTTTGAACAAACTCCAAAATGCCCTTGTCTGCCATAATTGTGGTTGTATCATAATCTACTGCAACAGATTCTTCCGATGATACAGTAGGGTAGTCCAATAATATAGAAACGTTCTCAAACATTTCATTAAATGTCTGTTGCTTTCTGTATTTTTTTTCATTCTCAGAAGGGAAACATTTTTAAATTAAGAGGAAAAACTCATAGAAATACATAATTGTTTGTCGAGACATAATTGTATTATTTTGTGTCAGAAGATATTTCGTCTGAAGAATTTTCTCGCTAAACGTATTTCACTGTTTACATACATATATGTGTGTGTATGCGTGTCTACGTATATCTGAATGAAATATATAAGAAATATATAAAAAAAACATTTTAGAATTAATACTGAAACCCAATACTACAATAACAAAGGAACAAATTAAAGATATATAATGACGAAAAGTTATACAATTAAATAAAAAGGGAAAAATGAGCCTTGCTATTAAAAACGCAATTTTGACCGCTGGACCGTATAAGTTAAGTTAAGCTAGTTTAATGGTACCAACTTTACAACTCGGTAGGCAAAAAAAAAAAACCTAATAAAATATACACAAAAAAATCCAAAATTTAAATGAGTATATTGAGTAAGAATTCCCAAATAAATGAAAAGAAGCCAACCTACATTAATTTGTAACATATAAAATCTCAAAGAAATAATTTTAAAATGTGTACTCACAGTGTTCACAAAGGAAATGAAGAGTCTTGAAATGAGTGTAAAGTTACTGTGTCCTCAAGGTAAACATCCAAATTATATATGAATACGTCAACTGTTTTAGCATGTCGAATTAGATGCTTGTTCAGAAAACTTGGTGTGTTATAATTTGATTGGTTCCGTAAAAACGTAGACATATATAAATGTACATGATGTTTAAGAACGTGTATGAAAAGTGTAAATGGCGAAGGAAGTGTTTTTAATCCATTCCCGGTTTTTCCTTGTTGAGCTCAGGAGGCGAAACGTACCATCTGGGCTCATCCCAAGCGTAGCTAGGACACTATGAAAATTAACGCTATGCAATTGGTTTTTTCCTAATTATTTCATATATGCTTTTTTATGGTATCGAATGATTTAAGAGGAGTTGGAAACTTCTCTCTCTCTATATACTGACAATGTTAAATTGGCTGTTTTTGATGTACCTTTTTTCAAAATCTGTTTTATGTACATGCTTGAAATTTTTCATACTATTAAAGTACATCTCTCTTATTATACTAAAATGAGCTTTTAGCTAATTTTGAATTTTTTAAGAAATTATGAAATATTTTATCAAACATTGCGAAATTTGACCCATTTTTTACTTAAAAAGGTTGTAAAAATTAAATTTTTGAATGTTTTAAAAAAAGCTCATTTTAGTATATATTAGACATCATTACAAATAATTCATAAAAAATTTACATACCTGTGAGCAGTAGTTTCTCAGAAAAGGTACATCGCACATTAAAATTTACATTTTGAGACAAATTGATTTTAAAGTATACAGTGAGACTTCTAATCGGCTGGGAAATAAAAAATAAAAGGCTAAATTTAAAATAAAAGATACATGTTTTGGTTCATATCAGTCGTTACACTATTAAGAAAAAACAAAGTAATTTGTTTACAATTTTCGCCATTAAAATGGGCGTGGCCCAAATTCAACGATTATTTAAAAATACGTTTTAAGGGCTTCTAAATACCCTAGAGGTTCAAGTAAGGTATTTTTAAATAGGTTAAAATCTATACAATTTGAAAATGTAAAAATCTCAAATTGTCACAAACATAAGATTTTAGCTTTTCAACACCCCTTAAAAGTACCACTTGGGGGATATGTTTTTGCAAAAAGAGGACGTCCTTCTGTTCTGTTCACCTCCCTCCACGCTTCTTTCGAAAAAGATTTTGTTGAATACATGCACCCAACAGAGAAGAAAACTAATTCGACAAGACATTTGCTTCACAAATACTGTAAAAAGAAGGACTTAAGAAGAGAAACAAGATTCTACGGTTCAGATTGCGATGTCGGGTTTTGTGCAGTCTCGTGTTTTTGAATTTATCATACACGATTCAATTTTGATTCATAATTTCACAATCACGCAAATGAAAGGATATAAATAAAATTTGTAATTTAAGATAAAAGCTAGCCATTCTAAGATATATGTACATGCATTTACATACATATTGCATATAAATGCATTCACAAAATACATTTACAGTTAGTGTGAATTGACATCTCATTCTAATGATTTTTGCCATGCAAAATGCATTTACAGGCAAATTACTCATTTATTTAAATAGAAGTTTTTACAATATTCTTTAGAAAATTTGGTATACTAATGATGCTATTATGTAAAAAAATGTGTATGTTTGAAATAAGCATTAAAAAATTGCCGTTTTTTTAGGCATAACCCATAATTAAAATGATTCTAGAAAGGATCGATATTCACAGTAAGATTGTTAACCAGCTGACTTTTTGATTGTAGTGTTGTGTGGTGGCTTTGGAATTAGAAGTTCCAGTCAATTAATGTATTTATGATGTATGTATGTCCTTAAAAAGTTTATGATGTGTGCTCTGATGTAAACAGTAATATACGAATATCATAATATTATTGAGTTGATCCATTATGTGCATAGCTAAGTTGTTATAGTATGATACTTCAATGTTGTAATGTCTCGTAACTGCATTTATAGTGAAGATACTCGTACTTTTTGTTATCTTCGCTAAAAATAGATTTTTGCTGCACAGAAAAAATATATCAAAATAGTAGTTTAAAAAATTAATCATTTGTAGTTTGGATGCTAAATAGTTGAATGGGATAAAGAATGGCCTCGCATGTACTTTCCCTTTTATGCAATAACTCCTTCTGGTGGTTATTCGAAGAAAAAGAAATGACAGCTATTTATAGATGCTTCAAAACTGAGTCTGAAGGTGGTTTTTGCTGTATTACCGGAACGCGCTTTCTTCTCACATGCATGGATGGTGAACTTATCTGATAAAATAGACTCATTATTACGTAGCACAGCTTCGGAGTGCAGACATGAGATGACCTGAAAGTAGTGTCTCTTTTGAGGAATGGCGGCTAGGATATGCAAAGGATTGATGTTTTATTTGTGGGGCAGTAGAACAATCGCTTTGTAAATACTACACTAAGGGACTGGTCTCATAGAACATCTTGTAAACTTGAAGAAATGATCGTAGAATACCCACCTATGCCATAACCCCATAAAATTATTACCCTGTCTTCGCACATCTAGCTTGACTTTGTTGAAAACTTGGATAAGTCAAATATTTCACACAAGTACCTACATGAAAAGCCCCATCGATGCAGTGTAGCAAAAATGAAAGAAGGTGTCTTAATGGGGTCTCAGATTAAGCAGCTACTTGGTGACCACAAGTTTGAGAAATTTTTTGGAAGTAAAGAAAAACAGGTTTGGGAGCCGTTCTGTCAAAGTATAGACAAACTGCCTAAAGAATGTCAAAGGCGAAAAATACAAGGGAGTATGTTGGCTTTATTTCAGGATTTGATTTGCAATATTTCCTTAAGGATCAACTTTTTGACTCTTACGTGAGTTTTTTCCCTGATTGCTACTAAGAAATCAGTGATAAGCAAAGCAAAATTTTCATGAGGACAGTACTAGCAAGGTAAACGGTACCAAGAGAGTTGGTCCATCGCAATGTTGGCTGACTGCCTTTGAATCCGCATCAGTGATATGTTTGAAGTAGATTTAGGTATTCGTGATATGTTTGTGCATATAAACACTTTTTGAACTAATGCGTACGTCTGAGGAAAAAAACCCTGGCATTTAAGCTTTTTCCTTACTATATTCATGTTCAGCACTCCTTGGAAGCAGATACTTTTCAAAACTTGTTCCCCAGTGTTATTACTTATTTAGTGAGTTTTGCTTAATTTATGTTTTAGAAAAAACTAATATAGATTTTACGAATCAATAGTATGTTTTGTCCAAAAGCATATAACATGAAAAATTACTTTCAAACCAGTCTCGCATGTTCAAGAAGCACAAAAAATATGATGAAGGGATGATTTTTTTGGTGGTAAAAACAACGATAATTTGGAAGTTATTTTAAGTTAATATATTAAATTATTAATTGTTCCTTGAATTTGAAATATATCTGAAATATATTGAATTTTATATATTTGAAATTTGTATGATTAATACTGTTGATTTATACACACACACACACACACACACACACACACACACACACACACACACACACACACACACATATATATATATATATATATATATATATATATATATATATATATATATATATATATATATATATACTATGCTGTTGGAATTAATTGGGACAAATGAAAAAAAAAAGGATTTTTCTAAAACCTTAGCTTTTTATATCATTAAATACTTTAAAAAGATTGAAAAAATCTTTACATTAGTACGAAGTAGGTCTTATTTCAGAAAAAAATGACCTTTTCAACCTGTCTTGCATTGATATCACTTGAATATAACGCATGTTGTTGATTTCATGAACTTGGAAACACACTAGTATAGCCCTTTTTTTCATTTGCTCTGTTGTCGTGCAGTTCATCTTAGCAAAACGATTCTAGAGAATATGCCCTCAGTTTTGAATAGGATTTATGCTTGGGGAATTTTTAATCAGATCGGGCATTTTTATTTCATTTTCTGCATAAAAGTGTGGACCAATTTCGAATTGTGTCAAAGGGCCAAATCATATTGAAGTGTTCCATCAAATGTATCCATAAATGGAGCAATACTACTACATAATATTTCTATATATTTGACAGAATTCATCATGTACTTAAGGAGATTTAAGCTTCCACGGTTTTTTGTTGTGAAAGAAACCCCAAACATCTGTTTAGAAGTGTGTTTTAGAATATGTTGAATATGATCTGGTAACTAAGTTTCAACTTCACTTCGTCTAACAACACTTGATTTGAATCCCCGCATAAGTAAATGTTTCATCACCATTTTGCAGTCGTTAACAGTACCTGATCGGTAATTTTTGGCCCATTCTAAACGGTTTTCATCATTTTCTGAGTTAGAAATAGATTTTCTCTTCATTCTCGTTGCCTTAAGGTTTGGAACTCTTTGGAACGTATGGAACCGTGATTTTAAAAAAGCGCATAAATGAATAATTTTCATGATATTTAGTGTCACTCGGATTAGAATACATGCATAAAATTGTTTTAAGGACATTTTGACCAAAAAATATTACTTAAATATAATATTTTGGCACAAAATTAATTTAGAATCATTTTATCCTTTAAATCTTTTTTCAAAATATTCTCCTTTTGTGAAAACTGATTCTATTATAATAATATTTTGCCTGTATATAACTGAGACCTCTCTACAGAGGTTCAACTAGATTTTTTGAAAAATTCACATTATATTTTCAGAGTTACCACCAATTGAAGCAATTATTCGCGTTTTTTTTCTTAAAATTGCTCCCCTCTGTTGTCGTAAAATACGAATGAACCCACTTCTAAGTTATGTATTTCAAAAAGTCTAGTTGAACCTCTGAACAGAGGTCTGAGCAATATAAAGGCAAAATATTATTATAATAGAAGTATTTTTCAAAAAACAAGAACATTTGGATTAAAGATTATTTAAAGTTAATTTTTTTGCCAAAATATTGTATTTAAATACTTTTTTTTGTCAAAATAGCCTTAACACAATTGTATGCATATTTTATAATCTAAGTGACACTAAATATCAGGAAAAGTACCCGTTTATGCGCTTTTGAAAATCACGGTTCCGAACGTAGTCGGATATTTTAAGGCGACTTACCAGAAACCTTTTCCGTGCAGTTGAGGCACTCGCTTCAACACAATTATCCAATAAATCGCTTCAAATATCTATTCTTGTCTTTCTTGTAGTTATTTTGCTACTTCTTATTAAAATTTTAGGAATTCTTGGTGTAGTCTTCCACTTGCAATCACATTTTTGTTTTCTTTTTGAAGACGATGATTGAGAATTTTGAATTGTTCTTAAAACACTTATCTTTTACAATTATAGAAAATTATGTTCATTGAGAGCGATTTATTATAGAACGGTTCCTCTTAGTAATATCCATCTTTAAGCAAATAAAAGTAACACGTCTTAAACGGAACGCAAAATTGAAATTACCAGCTGCCCCACTGAAAGGCTTACAACTGAGCTTCTGATACATTAATATGAATAAATTATTGTTAAATTTGATATGTCACTCTACCTAAAGGCATATATAACGAGTTTGAGGTGGTTCGGGACATCACTAATAATCAAATACCAACTCGAGCAAGGAAAAAATGTTTGTACCAGTTAATTCGAATTATGTAGTACATTTTGCAAAATTACATAAGGAAGTAAATGGAGGAGAAAGGAGTAAGGAGAGAGTAAAGGGAGTAAGGAGAAAAAAATGAGTTTTATTTAAGGTGCACTCTTGAATATATATATATATATATATATATATATATATAAGCCACATAACCTTATCTCCCACCAAAAATATATTTAATAAGGAAATTAAAGCATATTATCTCAGTATATACTATTAGCAGTTAAGAAAAATTTGTGTGTGTGTGTGTTACATACAGACATTTCTATTTTCTTTTTTTCATTCTTTTTATCGAATTGTTTCTATTGCTATTCTATGTGATCCTAGAACATAATAAAAAGAAGAAAAAAAATCTGTAAAGTTTAGAAGAAATAATAAATGTTCCTTAAAATTCTTATTTGTAGTCTCACGTGATAAGTTGCTGTTATAATTTCGATCTATTAAAACCACAAAATATGCACGTAATTAATATCATTAATCTTAATAATGCAGAACTCTATTCCAATCTAAAAACGGTAAAAATACGCCTTTTTTGTCTGTAATGGAAATGCCGTGAAATACATTTAACGCGAAAATGCTTAGGACGAAATATCGGTTAACACGAAATAATACGACAGTACCGACAAAATGCAATGCCTTGGCTTGCATTTTTTTTTTTAGCACGATACTAAATTTCCTTAACACGAAAATATTTCCCTTTTGCGAATGAACACAACACAGAAAACATTAGCCGGATTAGACTGTCCTTTTATATTATCGAAAGATTTCATTGCAGTAGATGATGAGAATACGTGTACGACCCTAATTAAGGCAAGCAAAGACATCTTGAAGTTTGTTCTAGGCTCAAAACACATCGTAGATGCAGATTCAGACGATGAAAATGAAAGGAATTGACCAGCTTCTGTTCCCACATCCTCTGAAATGAGAAACGCCCGTCATGAATATAATGCGCAGTTATTTAAACGCACTATCCAATTGTGAAATGAACAACAAAATTAACGCTATCTAAAAATTAGAAAATTAAAGAAACAAAGCGAAGAAGAATATTCGGTTGATTTCCAAACACTCAATAAATGTTTGTTTTTTAAAATTAGTTTTGTATTAAATTTCCTTAAGTTCTTGTGAATGTTTTCTTTCGTTAGATTGATTTTTTAAAATATATATGCATATATAATACATATATATGAAAACAGAATAAACTCTAATAAACTTAATTATGTTGGTGTATATATATATATATATGAAATCGTCAGCTACTGGAATCTCTAGCAAAGCACGCAGTCTTCGCGCGCAGGCGCAGCTAATCAAAACCAAAACTTTGACTATTGAGAAAAGAGCAGAAAAAGACTGAGGTGCGCGAGCAGGCGTTACCGTCGACACATCATGGAAATCCAATTGTAGAATAGCTACCTTTTTTTTAATTAATTTTTGTTAAGTTTAAAATAAATCTGAAGAAAGACAAATGTCTTGGACCCCTTGTTGTCTCCCACAAATTATGGGGGCTCGGCCGGGATCGATAAAATTTCGATTTTGTTCAAAGTTTGGAACGTGAACAAAAGAAGCGTCCGTGGAGGAGACGCACCGCCATTTTTGGAAATTTGGCTCAACCTGTGTAGAGGTTGAATTTTCATTCGAACCCTGAATATTCCGCCTGTGTAGAGGTTGGAACTATAGACTTAACACCTGTGAAGAGGTGTCCTATTAATAACTTCAAGAATTATTTTTCGTCTAACAATATAACCTGTGTAGAGGTTGAATTTTTCATTCGAACCCAGTGTGAATATTCCGCCTGTGTAGAGGCCGGAACTTTTGAACTATATTTCATCTAACGATATAACCTGCTAACGATATAACCTGTGGAATCAACGTTTTTCTTCAATTACTGGATACATCGTACGTGCGAGCAACAAGGGAGCTAGAAAAAAAGGTAGGATCTTTCATATTTTTTCTAAAAATGTATAAAAACGCTCTAAAGAAGATCTCATAAGAGTTGTTGAGGATCTAGACGGTACTGTGGAGAGTACGGACACCATAGCTAAACTAAAGACTAAAATTGAGAAGAGTAGTACATTTGAGAGTGATGCAGATTTCGTTAAAACTTTAATTAAAAACTGTATAGATGAGGAAGTATCGCGAAACGAAAGAGAGGCAACTTTAGAAAAACAGAAAATTGAGCTCGCAAAACTGCAGTTAGAAAAATAAGTCGAACTTCAAACGGCTAAAAATGAAGCATTAAGTTTAAATCCTGCAGCTAAAGTCGAAGAGAAACTGTTCGAAACTAACATAGAAAATATGATCAAAAGCATTAAAACTTTATCTCTTCCTGTTCCCACCAGATCTGAAAATTTTAATCTGTTCCCCCAATCATTAGAACGCGCATTTTTAACCAAGAAAATAAATGAAGAATATAAATCTGAAATTTTAATAAACCTTCTGGGCGAAAGAGCTCATAATGTCTTATTGTATATTAAAAGGAGGAATTAAATGACTATGAAAAACTACAATCTATAGTACTCAGAGAATTCCAAGTAACCCCTCGCGAATGTTTAAACTCATTTAAAAATGCTGTAAAATCATCAGGCGAGACATACATCCAATTTGCTGCAAGATTGACGGCTAACTTCCAATATTATTGTTCGTTAAGAAAAGTTAATTCCTTTGAATCTCTATGTGATCTTTTAATTTCTGATAAATTATTTGAAACTTTAAATAAGGAAATCGCAACTCATATTGGCATTCGAGAAGCGGAAGATTGGTTTAGGCCTATTGATTTAGCTAAAGAGTGCGATATTTATATTTCATCTAGAAGCGGATCACGTAAGGAAACTCCTATTGCTTGTGGATATACCGAAGACCCCTTTAAAAATAGACCACGAAACTATAAACCATAGATTAAAGATAACTCTCCCCAGAATCTTGAAAGACAAAATAAAAATTGCTACATATGCGGTGTTTCATCTCATTACGCAAGATATTGTGAGAAGCGTTTTAAGCCTAAAGAATCTCACATCCATAATAGAAAAAACGCGAATAGTTTGAAAATCAAGAGCGAAAAGCAAAAAAGCGATGAGTTCGCACAACTCCAATACGTACACATTTTTGTGGAAAATCAGCCCGTAACAGCCTTGATTGATTCAGGTTAACAGATCCCAGTTCTAAATTCCTTACTAATTAGAGTGAACAAACCTTCCGAAGAAATAATAACATTAAGCTCATGTTTTGGCGAACAGCGTATGGTAGAAGTTCAACCCATAAATATTTCTCTTACTCAGCACTCCCCCAGTTTAAGTGTTCGAACGGCAATATCACCGACCTTGACCGAAGAATTTATTATACATCCCAGTGTATATACTGAAATAAAGAAACTAAGCCACGCAAAGAGCGATGTTTTATTGAATGAAAGTGAATCCTCTTTAGGTGCCTTTCTTTTTTATATTGTTGCAAATGTGATAGAAAACTCTAGTTATGATTTATCACATGTTAAAAACTTTAATACTAGAAATGATTTGAGTTCTCTAATTAAGAATTATAAATCTAATAAAATTAAGAGTACTATGTTAAAAATGGGTATTATAAGAGAAAGTTATTCTGATAACCTTTCACCTATGGAGAGTAAACATAGTCGGTTTACGATGCTCCAGAGGCTCTTCAAGCCCTGGAAGTGGAAACTGAAGAAAAAGAGCGATCGTTTTGAACAGACGTCCAAAACTCTAGAGGAAAATATCGATGTGTTCAACCAAAGAAGAGCTTAACTCTCAGTCGGTAACGTCGACGTCGTCCTCTGTTTTAGAAACCTACAACACCGTTGTGGTTACCAACTCTGGTTTTCCTACCGTACTATCGTCCTCTCAGAATCATGCCATGCCTGTGAAACACAATGTTTCCCTGTTGAACCTTCCGGATGTCAAAGAGGTGCCTTCACATGATGGGGAAATTGTTCTCTCATTTCTTCCAGAGCCTCCAATATCGTTGAATGATATTGGGCCAATACTACATCCACAGCAGCAGACGACATGAAGATGTGGGGAGAAACTGTCTAGTTCAGCAAAATTATGATATGTTAAATCTTTGTGTATTTGTTGTATAGTCCTTGTCTGTTCCGTCTTTTTTGTATGTTTCAGATTCTCCTCTGGTCTCCATGAAAAAGAAAAGGAATAAGTACCGCTGCGGACAGCGTACAGTCAGGCTGGCCGTTGTGGAATCGTCAGCTACTGGAATCTCTAGCAAAGCACGCAGTCTTCGCGCGCAGGCGCAGCTAATCAAAACGAAAACTTTGACTATTGAGAAAAGAGCAGAAAAAGACTGAGGTGCGCGAGCAGGCGTTACCGTCGACATATCATGGAAATCCAATTGTAGAATAGCTACCTTTTTTTTTTTTTTAATTAATTTTTGTTAAGTTTAAAATAAATCTGAAGAAAGACAAATGTCTTGGACCCCTTGTTGTCTCCACCCCACACACACACACACATATATATATATATATATATATATATATATATATATATACATATATATATATATATTGTATTACTAATTAACATGAAATTCTTTTAAAACGGAAATATATTTCACTCCCTTCAATTTTATGTTAAGCGAATTTCACTGCAATTTTATGTGTATCAGGTGTTAATATAAAACTGTCTTGTATTTCAAAAATTCCGAACAGAAAATGAATCTGGTTACGATTCTGTTTAATTAAAGTACAATAGAAATGTTGCCATCTGAGAATAATAATCCATTAGAGGCGAGCCTTGTAATTGTGAACCACTGCACCTCAGTTAATATTTTACTCTCTGAAACTCCACTGCGTTCTACAAATGAACTGTAAGGACTGTTAGAATTAACGAGTGTAATTATTCCGTTAGTTAGTGCTGTGAATTCGATTTTGGAACTTGAAACTGTAACTACTAAAATTACGAAACTATCATAATCAGTTAAATACAATGGACAGGATAACGGTTTTGGTCTGGAAACGAAACGTGAATTTAAAAAAAAAATATTTAAATAAGTGTAAATGCCAAAATAATATGTAATTAAGTGTTCATAATCTGTTAATATTTAGAAATAAATTTTTAATCAGGGATTTTCCCCTTTCTCATTTTTTGTATTAACTTCTGAGTTTTGGTATTTAAACAATTCAGTGAGTAAATTTACTGAAAATAATCTTAAGATTGTAAAAAAAAAAAATATGTTGTATTGACAAAATACAGGTGATTGGTTTAATGTTTAAAAAAAAAAATGACACACGAATAATTTTTAAAAACAATGAGAAGTGGTTATCTATCAATCGACAGTCCACTATTCACATTTTATTTTTTTGTATACTGAGTATAGAGAAATAATACTGATATAACAGGTGCCCATAATTAAACTTGAAATTTGTGTGAGCAGCCTGTATCAAAATCTATACAGTGGAATTGCATGAAAATTGGGTAATGGCAGAATGAAATAATGGAAAATGTATCCAGGGAGAAAAAAATGAGTTTCAAAAACCTCTCCTAGGTGGCATATCATAACTTTATTGACAACTTATAAATAATCTGCAAAAGTTTAAAAAAAATTTGACCAATATGCTGTCCAACATTGTCTGCTACCATCTAGAAGCGTAAAACCACATGAAAGTAGCATGAACTGGAGAAGGTTATGCACATGACATTCTATGCTTTCTTTAAGGTCGGTTAGAGATGTAAAAGAATCACGGTTGAGGTATTCCCAGTACCAAAAATCTAAAGAATTCAAGTCGAGAGACGTAGGAGGCCAAGCTGTAACAAAATGCCGGCTCATGATTTTGCAGTTACAGAAATGTTGGCGAATCCCTTGTTTCACTGAACGGGCGATGTGTGTAGAAGCGTTATCCTGTATAAACACTGTGGTTGCATCAAATCACCTTGCCTGAAGAACCTTAACAACGGATAGCTTTAATAACGAACGTATCGTAGACCGGTGAAAGTGCATGTCAAATGCCCTATAGTGCTGTGCTTTTCGAGAAAAAAACCAACCCACAATGAAGGTTACAGTACAGCAGTACCAAACTGTTACATTAGAAGAGTGTAATGAAATTTGTAGGAATTGATGTAGGTTTGTACCAATCCAAATACGATAAATGTGCATATTAGCAGGACCTTTTAGATGAAAGTGGGTATCTTCGATCTACATAATGTTTTTTTCCCGATAATGTTCAAAAAATGAATTATTTTTATATTACATCATGATTTTCCCTTTCTTTCAAATATTTCATGAATGCACAAATATATTCGCAGCTTTGTCTTTTTTTTACATTTAAATATTTATATGCAAGGTCTGGCAGAAGAAAAAAAGAGACTAAGCGTTTAGCTTGAAAAAAAGAGTGGGATTGGCAACAACTGTTTTGATGGGGAAACACCACACACCCCCTTTATACATGTAACCAATTTTACCTTAATCGATCTCACCAGTGTGAAGTACTGCGTCATTGAGTGAACCCGTGCAACTGCATTCCACCAGAAAAATCTTGAATCAACATCACGTTTTTGAGAAACTTAAGAAATCAGCCACGGAGACATTTCAAATATTATCGAGGCTTATGGAGATGAAACTTTGTCTAGTGTGTTTGCTTGGTATAAAAGTTATTCAGAGGGGAAGGGTCGAAACGGAAGATAATGAACCTGCTGGGTGTCCAAGATCAATGATTACAGACTAAAACATAGACAAAATTCGTGATATAAGTGGGTTTCCATTCACATAAGTTAACAGACTGTTAAACAACATTACTGCATTGAAGTGCTAATAAGACTTCATCAAAAAATTAGGAAAAAAAGACCAGAATTGAGGGGAGATGGATGGATGGTGCACCAAGGCAATGCATCCGCTCACACGGCCCTATCTCTAAAGCAGTTTCTGACCAGCGAAAAGATTACTATGAGGATGCATCCTCCTTATTCACCTGATTTGGCACCAGGTACATATTTTTTATTTCCTACAGTTAAACATTGCTGAAAAGAAACTCATTTCATACTTCCTTTGAAGAGGTTCATGCCAAAACGGAAAATCTCCTAAAGGGATTTCAAAACCCCCCGTTCCATTACTATTACCAGCAATAGAAGCATCAAATGTAGAAATGTGTGAACACTTAAGGGAGCTACTACGAAGGTGATATTGTCACGGAGTACTGATTCTATAAGTACAATGATTTAATGAGCCAGTCTCGTTTTTTTGTGTCACACCTCGTTTGCTTGAGTGATTTGCTATTTGAATACTATTTGAATATATATATTATATAATATATATATATATATATATATATATATATATATATATATATATATATATATATATATATATATATATTTGCTTCTCCTACTTTCTGTCGGAATGATTGAAATATCTTTTTCTCAGTTAAGAACGTTTTCGACCGTCCCTGGATCACGTTGATTTAACCTATCAACTGGAACGTGTATGCAAGGAATCCTTCGGGAAAACATCCACTAATTCTTGAGTTAACTCAGACTTGAATAAGAGCTTAGTAGAGCCTACTTGAATAGAGCTTTTCTTCGGAGGAAGAAATGGGTCAAAGCATTAATGATTTATTTTTCTTCTAACTGCCTTTTCTGTCACATTTACGATATTTACTTCATTAATAAGTAATTTTTACCTTATAAAGCAATATATGTTATTCATTTTACTAATATGTTGTATAAGTCAATGCAAAATTGTAATACATAATACGAATAATACATACTAAAATTTGATAAATATTATGTGTATTTAAAACTGCATAAGTGAGCAAAAGTTTTGAGTACAATGTAAATATTTTATCAAGAATAATTAAGGGTATATTTTTTAGATAATGAGGCCCAGAAACATTAGGGAAAAAGTTAAATAAAATAAATGATCATATAACGCATAAATATAACTCTACGTAATACTATTCATAAGCCTCTGTTTACAGGTTAATGGTAATATATACAGTAAGTTAATGTAATATTAAATAAAAGCAGACAGAAAGGGAATAGAAAATAATTATTTAAGATGAAATTGTTCCATGTACCTAACTTTACGAATAACTTAGATTAATTTAGAAAAAAAAATATAACATATAAGATATAAAAGTAGAAAATAATGACATAACATATAACACATAAAAATATGTAACATGACATAATATAACTTATTAAAATGTAACTAAAACATATGAACCAGAAAAATTAAAAACAAGCAATGACCCAGACCTGATTTGAACACGCAACCTTCTCATCTGGAGTCAGACGAGCTACCGTTACGCCACTAACTACCAGTAATTTTTATCTTATAAAAGCTTAACGAGTAATACAGATACTTTTTTTAATGTTTTCACATTAATTAGGTTAATAGTAATAATGATGTGGTATTGAAACCTTTTTTACACCACTACATTGCAATTGAAACTCAATAATGCATGGTTTTATCCACTATTTTTGGAAAACCTTTTAATATACCATTAAAAATTTTAAATAAATTAATCTCAAAATTATTTTAATAATGTAAATTCCAAAAAAATATTAATAAGAAAGTTATAAGCAACTAGGCTGAAATGTAGGCTAATATATTGTTTTCATAGAATTTGTAAATGTGTAAAACGATAAAATTGTTGGAGAAAAAGACACAATTACCCCGAATCTAATCACTAATAAGAACACAGACATATATATGTTAGCAAATATTTTATTCTATAATGGTTTTCACACACAAAGGTTTACTTTTCCTTAAACTTTTTTAATCATCTATCACACCAATGTGCGCTTTCGAATTCTCTCTCTCTTTCTCTCTTTACCGACTTACTTCCTTATAAATATAAATTCAACAAATAATGAAATAGTTTTCTCCAATATTAAGTTTATAACGAAATGCAAAATGGTGGAAATGATATCCGCTGTTTTTAGGTCGCGTGAACAGTAAATCAGTCAGCCTGCCAGCCCGGTGAAGAAAACAGATGCCAATGTGTGCGCGCACAAACGTCTCGTTGTTTCTATGGTGATAACTCAGTACTTATCTAACTTTCAATGTTTGTGACCCAATTTTCAATAAAAATTTTCATATTGCGCCCCCCTTCACTCAATAACAATGAATTGAATTCAATAAAAATGCACTTTGAGGTAAAAGCTACAATATGACTTTAATCATAAACCGTACAAAACATCTAGATAAGTATTAAATTTTGTATATGGCCAGCTTATGTGGAAATCCTTAGTAATTATTAAACTTCTTCTTAACTTAGTATTCAGAGATTAATTATCAAATATACAGTTTGCACTACTGATACATTTATAAGTATGTTATAATGGGTGTTTTTTTAGAGGTATAGAACTTTAAATTGCAATAAAACAACGATGTATTATTCGATTCACATGAATTTTTTTTATTCGAAAGATAATCTTGTGGCATTATATTTTAAATATGATTCCTGGCATAGGACTGCCACGGCTGGCTCGGATGTAGTCCAATCTGGACGTCCAATTTTCGATGACTTTTTCCAACATTTGTGGCCGTACATCGGCAATAATACGGCGAATGTTGTCTTCCAAATGGTCAAGCGTTTGTGGCTTATCCGCATAGATCAATGACTTTACATAGCCCCACAGAAAATAGTCTAGCGGTGTTAAATCACAAGATCTTGGAGGCCGATTCCCAGGTCCAAAACGTGAAATTAGGCGGTCACCAAACGTGTCTTTCAATAAATCGATTGTGGCACGAGCTGTGTGACATGTTGCGCCGTCTTGTTGGAACCACCGCTCTTGGACATCATGATTGTTCAATTCAGGAATGAAAAAGTTAGTAATCATGGCTCTATACCGATCACCATTGGCTGTAACGTTGTGTCCTTCATCGTTTTTGAAGAAGGATTCCACTAGCCCATAAAGCGCACCAAACAGTCAGTTTTTCTGGATGTAACGGTATTTCGACATACACTTGTGGATTAGCGTCACTCCAAATGCGAAAGTTTTGTTTCTTGTCATAGCCATTCAACCAGAAGTGCCCTTCATCGCTAAACAAAATTCGCTTATGTAAATCGGGAACAACGGCAATCTCGTTTTGGGCCCATTCGGCGAATCTACGCCTTGCTTGATGATCGTTTTGATGAATTGCCAAACCAAACTGAGAATAAATCACTTGACAGCTGTTAAATCGGTCGCCATCTTGGAAAGTAATGCCAACTTAAACTTCTATACCTGGGGAAAAAAACACCTCTTATCAGTATAAATATGTATTTCCATTTTTATGATGTCCGAATTTTAATTTTGTTTTGCTTACTTTCAGTAAAAGTTTGTAATTCTTTTAATTTATTTTTTACACTTTTCGATATGCTCGTGCCCCCCCCGCAGAGTTATCACGCCCTCCTAGAGGGGGTGCGTCCCACATTTTAAGAAGTGCTGTATTAACTGTTTAGATGTAATTGTAATCAGCAAGGTCTTAAAATTTGTTACAAGTATGGAACATTTTTTTTTTACTCATGAACCTGACACTGAATTTTCATTATTATTTCTAATTAATCTCAAGTTTTGTGTAGCAGGATATCAAGAACTATAAAAACACTTGGAACAATAAAAACACAAACAGATTCTGTAATAACAATAATAACAAAAAGAAAAGAAAACTGAGGCCGTTAATAATAAACGAAATTTTTCATTCGAAACAAAGGCTGACATTCATGCTGTATATCCCAGTTCGTGATAAATGGGAACATTTGTTATCAAGTAACAATGAATAGTTGTGAGTAGTTTTACTCCTAATTTCAATTTGAATTTTTATATGCTGTATGTACTTATAGGCTGAATTTTCACTGTACTTTAATTTTTTTGTAATAAAAATTGTTTTTGTTTTATAAAGACACACAATTGATTTTATTAGTACTTTTTTGCACGGTTTAATGCGAAAATATTTAAAGATACTTCATCTTACAATCATCAATTTTTTATATCCCCAAATTTGCCATATGTCGCATGCACTTTTCATTACATGATTTTTTTCATAGTTTTCTAATCAACGTATCTACCGTGTAAAAAAAAAAAAAGAAGAGTTGGGTATATATTTGCTTAATTTGTAACGACAAGGAATTGGAACAATTTTTTATTCAGGGAAGTTCTGTATTAATAATTATTTTTTATCCATTTTTATCTAGCATATGAAAAGCTGTATATTTCTTGTCGTAAAATATAGTGTTAGATATAGATTTTTACATTTATTTTTTATTGTTGAATGTTAGATGATATAAAAAAAAATTCTTAATTTTAAACATTCATAAAGATAAATAAATGAATGATTTGTAATATTAATGTATGTTAATATATTTAAAATCCTCCATTTTGTTTAAAAATAAATCTTAAAAATATGTTTGCTTTGTTCTTTGTTTGCTTTGTAAATCAATCTTCACACAGAGAGAGAGAGAGAGAATTACATAAATTATACACCTAGAAACTAATTTTTTATAAACTTATTTATAAAAGACATAACAAGTAGACAGCATGACTTTTTTCTGTATGCTGAAGCTGTATTTTATTTATTTTTGGAGGTAATTTTATTTTATTAAATTCACACATTTTTCAACGAAATAATAATCTATATGTATATATATACAAATAGATGTTTGTATATTTGAAACCGCATCACTTCAACGCCGTTAAACCGATCACACCGTTAAACCGATCACTAAGAAAATTGGAATGTATTTGTATTTTGGGGGGGATATGATTTTTGTGCTATAATCTTTATTGAAGCTCTTCACCAGGTGGCGCTACAGCATATCAAATTCTGCACCATTCAATAAATCGCTAAGTTTCCAACATAATCCCCAAGAACGATGTCAACTTGACACTATCGCCAACATTTCGCTATGTTTCAATTGAATCACCATTAAAATGTAAGGAACGGCATTGCTTGCGAATATTACACATTTAACATAAAATAAATACAAAAGAAAGTAATATTAATGTATTATTCCTCCAGATATAAATTATTGACACTATTTTAATCGTTTATTTCAACAAAATGTGTATAACAATGTGTTACTTTAGCTCAACAGACGTCAGCTTAGGAAGGTGTTTTCGAAACTCAACCCAATGGAGAGTTACGGGGTTTTATAAATAAAAAAAACATATCTTTTTTATCAGCTATTAGATCTACAGACTTTAAATTTATCAAATGTGGTATTTTTGTTCAACTAAGATATGCAAAAAGCTTTTTTTTTGTTTAATTTACAATTCACATACAATTAACTCATTAAAATATTATTTATCTTTCAATCTCTATTGTTTATTTTTTCCATTCACCTGTGCAAAGAATGGGTATGCCATCTAGTTATTTCTAAAATTTATTATAGAAATACGCTAAGAGCATATTTCAATATATATATATTTTTATCTCAAAACATAAATGCATTCCTGACAACTCAGGGATCCTTTCAATTTACTTAGTATACCAGGTCATATACATATTCAAAAAAATCGATTTTTCAATTTTTGTATTACTCTTCCTCTTAGGCACACGAATCTTGCAGATGCATAATAAAAATTGTTTCAGTGCTGTATACCCATGGTAGGTTGGAACGCGTCCCTCCTTCTTCTATCTGCCTTTCGTCAGTTGTCATAGAATTCATTGTCAAGGACGAGGGCGACTTCTTCATATTTCGGATGTCAGGTATCATTGAATCTGAGAAATGCAGTGCGCCCAACAACGTCAGTTTTTATCACTTTGCGCCATTTCGTAAATTTTGATTTTTTTCCAATTTAAAAATAGAGGAGTTCAGTTTTATCCGAAAATAATTCGAAATAAGTATTTTGTAACTTTTGTAATATATATATTACAATTACATAAGTTAATATAATACATATATATACAGAAGATAATTATGTTATATATATATATATATATATATATATATATATATAAATATAATATATATATATATATATATATATATATATATATATATATATATATATATATATATATATATATATAAATATATATATATGTATGAAAGAAATTAACAACAGATTATTTGCATTTGGTAAACAATTAAATATTTCTAGCAATAAAATTAAATATCCCCATATATTTCTGACTCCTAAATTTCATAAGAATCCAATCAAATTCCACAGTGTAACAAATTGGTTCAATACTTATATATCAAAATCGGGAAGAATTTTACAGACCATATTACAAGATACAATAGACAAATTTAAGGATACTTCTATTATAAAAAACAGCCATGATGTAATAAAGAAAGTTGATCAACAAGAGGTATTTTCTGTGAATGCATTCGATTTCGAAGATTTATTTAACTCCATTAAAATAGAAGATATAATTCAGGTACTTTCAGATGCATATGAGAAATATGATTTGAATAATTACATTAGTTTTGAAAAGTTCAATACACTTATTCGTTTTGTAATACAGGAGAACTTCATTTTATTTTTGATAACAAACTTTACAAACAAATCAAAGGATTGCCTCAGGGTGGCCCAGCCAGTAATAGTCTCGCTAACCTGTATTTACATCATTATGAATCAATTCGAAGAAAGGAACCCTCTTGTCTCTTATTAAGATACATAGATGATTTAATTGTTATAGATCATGATAGGGAATTTAAACCTAGCATTAATTTTTATCCTGAATACCTAAAATTAATACAGACAAATTTTAACTCAAACAAAGTTGAATTTTTAGATTTAGATTTAACTATTATATTGACAACAAATTATACAGCAATATATATGATAAAAGAGAAGCATTTAAATTCAATGTCATAAAGATACCAAACTTCAATAGTTTTTTACATATATCAGTATTTAGAAATATAATTTTAAATTTTCTGATGATAAATAATAACTTAACAACGCACAATATTGATAAATTCAAAAATATCCAGAAATTTATATTATGTTGCATACAAAATGATTATCCCATCAACTTCCAGAGAAAATATATAGATCAGAAATATTTCTTAAAAATATTTTTAAACTCGTAAATGCACAAATCCACCACACAACATTAGGTCCACAAAGTCAGCTTGTTAGTGGTCCAGCTGTGAAGAATTTGTGCATTCCACACACAGGATACATTTTAATACACACACTTAGACCAATATTTACACGACTACACTTTAAAATTATTTATGACCAATTAAACATTTATGTCCAATCAACCTTTATGACCAATCAATGGCTTATGACCAATCAATCAAGTTTTTTACATGCGGTCTGGTTTGCATCTAATGCCAAGTGGTCAAACTCTAGTGTTGGATCAAGAATCGTTTGGAATGACATGGCATTGGTTAGATGTTATGAGCAAAATATGAAGTGGTAATTGATATATTAAATAGGAAAATCGTGCTATAAGAAATGGATCGTATTCTTGATGGGATACTTTTTGGTGAGTTTTTGATGATTTACTCTATTCATTTGTGAATATACTGTGTTTTTAATTTGAACATTCGGTTTTTAGAAATTTTTAGTTTGAACTTGCGGATTTTTTAGCTTGAACTTTAGGATTTTTTAGCTTGAACGTTCAGATTTTTTAACTTGAACTTTCAGATTTTTTAGCTTGAACTTTCAGATTTTTTAGCTTGAACTTTCAGATTTTTAGCTTGAACTTTCAGATTTTTTAGCTTGAACTTTTAGATTTTTTAGCTTGAACTTTCAGATTTTTTAGCTTGAACTTTCAGATTTATTAGCTTGAAATTTCGGATTTTTTAGTTTGAACTTTCGGATTTTTTAGTTTGAACTTTTTGATTTTAGATATTTTTTAATTTGAACTTTCGGATCTCAAATATTTTTTAATTTGAACTTTCGGATCTCAAATATTTATTTTTTTCTACCTATACAACTATTTTAAAGATGGGTGCATCATCTTGGGCGTTTGATGGTCACTTAAATTATGCACTAAATTGTTTTTAAATTTTAATATTTTAATATTGTAATATCTTTCCGAATGCGATGGAGAACAGTTTTATTTTTCAAGTATAATGGTTTAATTTTAACTTTTTAATTTAAAGTAAAATGGTTTAATTTTAACTTTTTAATTTTTATTTTTTAAGTTTTTTTTAAATTTAGGTATTTTCCAATTAACTTACCAAGTTGCAATAGGGGGAAGGTTGCAGCCATCAAACTAGTTTAACCCCACTTATCGGTCCTAAGTCCGAGATTGCACTTGGATATTTTATAAATTTTTATTTTATTTTAAATTTTTTTAATTTTGTTTGAAAACGATGGAATATTATCGTTTATATTCGCCATTGATATTTTGAAGTGTTTTGGTATTATAAGGTTCATATATTTCAATTTTTCAATTGATAATTGTGATTGTTTTTATATATTTAAATATATATATATATATTTAGTCTTATTCTCTACAAGCAAGAGATAAATATCCAACAATCACATTCGAAAAACACATAGACAGTAGGAAAATCACACAATGAAAGACGCATGAGCAAACGAGATTAAAATTATAAAATAGATGCTGCAGTATTATAAAAATTGCTGACTTAGGACAGCTAATATGTAAAATATTTTGCATAAAATATAAAAGTGGGGTGGAACATGTTTTTGGGCCAGCCAACCTTCCCCTTTTATGTAAATAATATTGAGCAAAAACCTATTGAATATATACATATATATTACTGGGTGTTGAGATACATCTGAGAGATTCCACGCGCCTAGCCAATGACTGTTTTTTATTCAATTCTCAATGTAGCTGGAAAATTCTCCCAAAATATCTACGTGGGAATCAAATTCACCTAGATCCTCACGCACATATATCTCAGGAACTTTTAAAAGAGCACCTGCGAAGACGGTCTGTGTGTAACATTGACATGACTGTTTCATTTTGACTCAGGACTGAAGAAATATCTTATACACAATATCCCATAAAAGTTGAAAAATCAAAAGAACATCACCAGATGCTTGTAAGAGAAGGCTCTGTTCCGTCTGGGAAGAACATCAAGAAAATATTATTAAATATTTCTAACGTATTATGCGAAAATTCTATGTGCTTTTTTTTGAACATTGTAAGGTGGTTCGTGGAGACTGTAACAAGGCATCTTAACGTGTAAGAAGTTGTGACACAGTGATAACTAACCATTATCTTTGATGTTTTTTTGTTTAAATATTTCAATATGTGTGATTATATTTTAAATATTATTTTGTGCTAAATATATATATATGCAACGTGCGAAAAAATGAAAAAAAAATCAAAATTTTCAAAAATTTTAAGTTTTATGATTTTTTTAAGAGAAATTATACGATTATTTTATCAAAAACGCAATTTAACTATATTTTTTCATTGTTTTATATATGAAACCCTGTGGCTGAGAGGTAGTTTTTCGCTCGTCCACGCCACATATACACAGCTTAAAACCCGGGTGGAGAGAGTGCGTGACTCATTTCATCCCTTCAGTGGATTGATCAATGTGTACCAAGCTAGCTTGGAAACTGAGCACTGGGGGTTTCACGTCAGACGGACCATTTGATCAAAATATATGCACATGCACTCCAGCCCTAAGGTCTTGTAAACTGAGATATGCACAGCAGACCTTGCATCACTGAGTTCAGTTCTGAATAGTTTTATATGTACGTGTGAAATATTTTGTATTTTCAAGAAATATTTTTAAAAAATGGTACCTAAATGAGAAAATGTGTTTGTGAAAATTATGTTCCTGTTCAACTATAAAAAAGGAGAAAAAACTTTAAAATTAAATTTTACTTTTGTAAAATTATATCGGGTACATAAAAACTGACAGGAAAATATTAATCAATTGTGTAACATGTAAAAACATTGGTATTTTTAGTTTTGATCTTTTTCTCCAAACCTTAATTTTTGGCCTTTAGATACATTTTAAAAGGAACACTATTGCACTAAATGGATCCAAATTCTTTGTACTTCTATACAGGATACTTGTGCATAGAGTGAACCTTTTTTTTGTCTAAGTAGTGTATAGTTTTGCAAAAATAGTTTTATGTATAAAAAAGGGGGAAAATAGAAATTTTCAAAATTACAAAGTTTTATAACTTTTTCTAAAGAAACTATACTAATATTTTACTAAAGAAACGGGTTCACTATATGTTGTGTATTGTTTTATACATATGCGAAATTATTTCACATATTTAAGATACATCTTTTTTTTAAAAAAGGGTACCTAAATATAAATATGTATATTGAGATCTTAAAGATTATGTTCAACTTAAAATAAACAGAAAAAAAAATGGACAAAAATTATTTTTGTGTTTCTACAGGATGATTAAAATATCTTTTTTTATTAAAAACACAATTTCTAAACTATTAGTAATTTTAAAGATAATTGTCCCTTAAACATAAAACAGATAATTTTGATATTTTTCTCTTTCGAACATGACTTCTTACTCTTATTATTGAAAATATAATTTTTTTTATTTTATACTTACGAAACTTTAAAGAAGACATTTTTTTATGATTTCAATAATTACTTCAAAAGATTTACAAATCATATCCAGTTTTACATATTTATATCCAGAAAGTGAATCGGGTTCTTATAGAAATAATTGCTTACACTTCAAGCGGCCACACAAAAAGACCCTATTGTTATTATGAGAAATTTCTGACAAAATATACTGTCTATTAAGAAATAATAAAGCCTTTATAACTGTAGTATTTCTGAAGAACATTTAATGGGCAGTTTTTAGTGTAGGATTTAAAATGGCTGTGAAGTGCTTTCTACACTGATTGCAACTTTAAAAATACTTTGAATTTTAAAACGGATACAAACCTTCTTTGCAAATTCTTATAGTGTGTTGCTACAAAGATTATGTAGAGCATTGGTGGATGGACTGTTCCTGAGTAAGGGCTACTTCTAATGTTTCAAGGGTGTTGTGGTCCATCCAGTGGAGTAGGTGGGTAAATCTGCACTAAAATTGCTTGTTTTCTTGTTTCAACACTTGTTTTTGGCATTGTACACGTCTTTAAAATATGACGGGTTGTTATTTTTATTACAAAAACTAAACTAACACAAAATTATTAAGTTGAATTATTAAACAATTATGAACCACTGCTAGGCCTTGAACATATCCATTGCAGCGAGAAGAGAACATACATGGACCAAAGAATCTAAAACCGAAATATGTATTTAAATTTGTTCGCTGTTTGTTCACCGCGAGACATGACATCAATTTTAGAACCCAATCCCGTAGAAGCGCGGGTTGTAGGAGGATGTCTAAATTGGCAATCCCACGATTTCGCATGAAAAACTTACAATCAGAACTTATTTTTCGTTTCAGTTGGTGTATGGGGAAAAATTAATTTCTACGGCTGCCATCGTGGAGTGGTTGTCTTTATTTTCCCTACAATGTCAGTGAACTTATGAAACGTCATTGTTCGCTTCCAATGAAGGTATAAGTGTTATCTACACATTTATCAAATATTTTGCTTAAATATTCACCATCGCATCAATTGGGAAAATCCGATTCTCCAGTCTAGCTGGCGTCGGAGTTCCAAACAAAAATGTTTCTTTTAGTAAGCGGGTCTTAGGTATTAGTAAAGGGGGTCAACTCAAAATGTCTTGGTGGTTCACTGGTCGATTAATCGACTATATATGCCGATCCTTGATGTAGACTATGTATATATGTATATATATATATATATATATATATATATATATATACACATATACACTGCTGGAGAATTGCTAAGGACGGATCACAAATTGCTATGTAGCATAACATTAAGCGAGACATGAGGCCTAGTAGGATAAAATATAGTTGCCACACTGTTCAGACATTAGAATAAAGAATATTTATTGTTCTGGAAAGTACAAAAGCTGTAAAACATCTGAAAGAAAAAAATGTTCATTTGATCTGCGTACGGAGAAATGGAACAATGCATCTAAAAGTCAGCAGGCACCTTAAAGAAAGGTATCAGTACGGGATATGTCCACCGTGGAGTGTGATGCAACATTCCACACGTCGTACAATATTTTGCACAACATTATCCAGCAGCTGTTAAAGAAATTTATCCCATTCCTCTGTGAGTGCACGGATGAGGATGTTCTTGTTTGTCGGAGGATAGTTTCGACCAGCAACTTGCCTCCCCAAAGCATCCCACACATTTTCAATGGGGTTTACATCTGCAGAATGCGCTGGCCATACGAGACGTTGAATACCCTCGCTGTCTAGACAATCCTGAACAGCGAGTGTTCGATGACATGTTGCGTTGTCGTCCATAAAAACAAATTTATCACCGACAGCACCACGGAAAAGACGAACATGAGGAAGTAGAACTTCATCAATGTATCGTTGGCCCGTCATAGTCCCATTCGCAACCACATGTAGGCGCGTGCTGCCACTGATCATGATGCCGGCCTACACCATGATACTGCATGTCGGATATCGGTCCTTTTCCTGGATATTTTCTGGACGATAAGCAGTACCACTCTCGCGCCAGATCAGTTGGCATCTACAATCCGATGACAGACTGAACCTACTCTCATCTGAGAATAGTACGCATGCCCAGTCCTGTTCAGTCCAATTGTGATGCTCACAACACCATTGCAAACCGGCAGTAAGGTGCTGTCTGGTCAATGGGATACACACAACAGGTCTGCGTGCGTTTAGTCCTCCTCCCCTCAAACGTCTGGCAACAGTTTTTCGGGAGATCTGCTTTCCTGAGGCAGCAAGAAACTGATTTGCCACCTGCTGAGCTGTGGTGCGCCTGTTCATTTTTGCTGATAGGACGATATATCTGTCTTCTGCAGGCGTCGTACTTCTAACACGACCTCCCCCGTGCCGTCTACTACACATTCCAGTAGTTTTAAATGACATCCACAGTCGTGAAACAAAGCTGTGAGCGATGTCGAACTCCCTGGCAACATCTGTTATTTTTCGCCCTTCTTCGATCTTTCCAATAATTCGGCCACGCATAAAATCATCTATGTGATGTCGGGAAGACATGCCAAAACTTTTAAGTTCGTCTATTAAATCTTTCCTGTAAAACTTTGACTTGAAACAAAAACCGTCCACACGCGTCAAAACCTTTAAAGCTCTTATGAACGCTATCACGTGATGAACAGACGTGGAAAAAAAATTTGCATACTCACACTTCTTCTTACTAATACCCCGCACTTATTCTAATTTTCCACATTTTGCTTCCTTTCATTTTGTGGTTGCTATGGATGATAGTGTTATCCGTCCTTAGCAATTGTCCAGCAGTGTATATATATATATATTTAAATATATAAAATCAATCATCAACAATCAATCTCAATAATCAATTGAAAAATTTATAATTTGATAATTTTATACGATTAAATTATAAATTAATAAAATGATAATGAAATTATAAAATAAAATAAAAATTTATAAAATATCCAAGTGCAACCTTGGACTTATATATATATATATGATGACACCAGGTAGAAACCAAAATTGATCTATTGGCATTAAGATAAGAAACTTGTGACAAAATTATGGTGTATTAAGGCCATTAAAATTAGTGTACTTCCAAAAAATTTAATACAATAATGCGCAGTACGATAAATACGAAGTAAAGTGCGAATTCCATATGAAGAACCTGCTGATGTCCTAGTTGTAGATATTAGTGTTCTTAGTTGGTAGTTGGTTAAAATGTGGTCATGAACATCTTTGGTTGGAATTATTTGTGTAATCGAGTTTTGGAGTCATTGATCTGTTGTAAAAAAGAACAACTCGGAAAGGCAGTATCGAATATGATGTGTGATTTGAAGGACACAGTATGAATGTGATATTAACCACATTGGTTCATATAATTTGATTGAATCTGAGGCGGATTTGGTTCTATGGGTAAGGTCGCAAATTTACGATTTAGATATTCCATCTGTTGTGGGCGGAAAATCACGGTTGTGAGAGGGTTCAAGGAGAAAGCAGACATGATCATGAATTAAAAATTTTTTAAAAAACCTGTAGCACTTTACACAAAACACTTTTATTACTTAATTCTGAGAGCAAAATAAAATACAAACCGGTAGTCAGATAACTAAATTCTAGAAGGTTCTTATTTGCAAGGAAACTCCTTTTACGATCCTGACCGAGGCTTAATAGATCAACCAGCTGGCAAAAATGGTTACTTAACCACTTCCTGGCAAATACTCCGTCGACTATTAATCACAAGATGTGCGACCACCAGTTGCTGTTTATTAGTACTTGGATTTCAGATTAATGATCAACGCTTAACCATTAACTCGCATACACTACGATTGGTCCTTAAATGATGGTCAGATTTGCATAAAATCACAGTTAAAGAATATTTTATCCCAAGAGTATTATTAGAAGACCCGAAGGAAACCCATTATACATCTTATTGTCTTTTTCTGATGGAAATTGCGGAACTTTAAATTATCTAGCTGAATTAAATGCCAGTGAATATAATACTTAAAAAAAAGTTGTGTATTAATGATGTTAGACAAATCTTAGACATTTCTGTACAAGATACTTCCTAGGAATGAAGGGCCTGAAGCATTTCATAAGATGAAATCGCTAGCTGTGGTCTTTTAAAGGAGGTAACAATAAATAAATTAACTTTGTGCTTTTAGAACAGAAGGAACATTTCAATCAAGAATTGGGAGTAAGGTGGTAATAGTTCGTGCACAATTCAATATTATCATATTGAATTGTGCACTTTATAACGCTCTTGTATGCGTATAGATTCTGACCAATATCGAGTTGTACCATATGGTCATTCTGTAATGCATGGTATTTAATTAGATGATGTTCATTGAATATTTCAGCAGGGTAATAATTCTCTGGTCATTCATCAAAATCTACAAGAAATTATTTAAGAAGAAGTGAAATACTTTACCATGGCTAAGTAAAAGTCATGACTTATGCTGCTAGAAAAAACTTTCGAGCATACTATGTCGTGAAGTATTTTATAAAATGAATTTTATATCCAGTGAGCTGAAAATACCCATTGCATTGGAATTGCATTATGCTCCCCTGAAACTATCCACCTGATCTACCTGACTACTCCATTCGAGCGTTCGTGTGGGGGCACAGAGTCCCCCAGGCTCACTAAATGTTTAATTCTGGGAAAACTGTTTGTTACCATTGACTCTGTCAGTATCCTCCTATATGACAATCTTCAAGAGAATTAAAATGCATTTGTCACATATATCTCCCTTTTTTAGGAGTAGAAAGCATTTTTTACAACTAAGTTCACCGTGCGACCATTTTGTTCCAAACTATTCAACAATAACCGTGATACGTTTGAGTTTAAAAGAAAATTTTCAAATGTTACCTAAAAAACTCCATCAAGAAAAATATGACGCCTTAAGACACACTGCATCCTGTCAAAAAGACACAAGTAATGAAAAGTTCAACATACTATTTGTCGATCATCAATGGACAATTGAACTACAATACCTTGAAAAAAATATAACCTTTTTGCCAACATATATCATTCCTGTAATGTTAGTGAAAAGTGTCTGATATTTGTGTCCTTCATTAAAGTCATGCGCATATGAAATATTTTAGTTCAGTGTAATTGGATTTTACTGAAATTTTTTTTAAAAAAATTGACAAGTTCTTAAAAGTAGGTAAGTATACTTTCTCTTAATTGAATTGTTTACTGAAATTACGATTTTTATCGTGTAGACTAAAACTATATGAAGAGACATAATATCATACTGGGATTGGCTGCAATTGTTGCACTTACACATCACCAAGGAGAAAAAGAGATATTTTCTCGTGGTGACTTCGCACCTCCGGCCGGGTTAAAAAATACAGTGTTTGAGGCCATCCGGAAAAAAGGAGGATTAATATTTTCATTTTCATACTTTTCATTTTTAACGTATGCGATCTTATAAATTGTTAGCAGGGAATTTATCTTTTATTTCTAATATTTTCATAAATTTAATCATTGATTGCCTTATTCAAATTATTTACACCTCATTGCCATTGAAATATTATATTTCATGTGTTTCAACTATAACTAAAATCTCTATTTATTTCATAGTTTCCACTACTAAAGCAGTCCATGTAATTTCCTGACATCATGTATATTGGTCTGAACTTTTCGACAACATTTGCTTTTAATCATTTCAACATTCTTGTGACGTAACAAAAATCGATATCCATTGTCTGGTCATTATCTCAGCTAATTAAAACTATTAATTTCAACCAAATGAGAACTAATTATTCACCCGTTCCTTCATCCGTCTATCCTCGGGAAGAAAAATCATTGTTCTCATTTAAATTGTTCATCATTTTCAAGAATGGTTTTGTTCGAAAGAATATTTGCGATTGTAAAGGAAACAGAATTAATCCAAACGCTATTGGGACAAAAGTAAATTTAATTCCTTTGTTTCACGGATATAATAGAGTTATTCATGAAGAAAATATGTTTCTTATGTTCCTTTTATTTTAAGGGAATTACTTTTATCATATTCTGATTGTATAAAATAATGAAAGTTTTGTTTGTTAAAATGTCGCAAATCGTCCCTACTATCTTTCATATTTTTTTCATTATTATTACTTCATATCATTTGTATACACTTTATACTTAAAAGTCACTGATAATTAAATAATTTCAAGCGTTTTCTCATTTTTGATAAATAGTTATATTTCTGAAAAATTCAAATAATTTATCCCCCAAATTTGGCTTATACTTGTTTTATGCAAGGTAAATTTCTTTCTTATTTCGTAGCATCCTATGTCATAACTTTGAAAAAACTATTTTTATTACAAATCTTGCAATTTAAAAATTTTAAACTTCCCCGAAATTAGAAAATAAATACTAATTTTTTTAATGACTGATAATTTTGTGCATTTTTATTATTTAAAATTCCTTTTCTTTGTCGCAATTTTTTTTATCTAAATTTATGAGTTTTAAGAAAAAAAAATTAAAAAAAATAAAACTTAAAGTTTCATTAAGGAATATAAATTTTGTGTATTTTATAATGGGGTTAGTGTAATAATAAGGATCCATTTTATTATTATTTATTACTATCTATTAATAAGGATATATTTTGAAAAAAAGTATTGAAGTAATATAGCAGAAATCATAATTTTTTGACTTTTGAAATATTTACAATATTTATATTTTCCACTTAAAGAATTAGTTAATAATTTTAAATCTAACCATAAATTTATAATTCAAATCTTGTAATTATAATATATATATATATATATATATATATATATATATATATATATATATATATATATATATATATATATAACTATGAGAAAAGGAATTTAAAAACCATGAAAGCTAATAATATGGATATAAGAAATTTTAAATTAAAAAACATTCAAAATGCGTTGATTTTTTATAAAAATAAGGCACCATTAAAGTGGGTAAAAATCAGTATTTGGAAGAAAAAAATATTTTTATACTATCAACTGGTTAGGTTATCCATAAAAACTTCCTAGAACCACGAAGAAACATAACAAAAACTATAAAAATATATTAATTATATATAAGCGCAAACAATTACAATTACATATTGTAAAATGAAAGAAAATTATCCAATTAAAATTTTCCGTATTTGATTTTGATCAAGATAAAACTTGGCATCTTTTTTTTCTTGTTTAACATGCTTTTATTATCTTAATCTGTATGTAGTGGAACTTTTGAAATCGATTTTTACCCACTTTAAAAAGTCAGATTAATTCAAGATTAGTCACACTTAGCGAAGACTGATGACAATGTTTTAATTTAATAATTTTGTTTCATTGCCCTGATCAGGGGAATATCAGGATTAACGATTTCGATTAACCATTCAGGATAACTTTCGGGATTCGGCGAATAAAAATATTAAGTCGCAGTCTTAAAGTGAAAAAAATCTCATTAGTAATACAAATACAACAAACTAAAAAAAAGTGTCCTTTATATGTGAAAAGGGGAGGATTCGTCAGCAATTTTTTTACCATAGTAGTATAAATAACTTGTAACGGGGCTTTATTGGTACTTCTTCTAATAATCCTCTTGGGATATCTTTGGGGCCAGAACAGCAATTCTTTCCAACCAACCCAAGAAGAAAGCTTCATTATGCAGATTAGGAATTGTATATGCTGGAGCGTTTGTATTCGCGGGAGTACTAAGTAAAGCTATGTGGAGTTGAGGTAAAGCTCTAGGTGAAGTTCTGGGAGAAGAGTATTCCGTTAGCTGAATCAAGTTGGATCGAAGAATAAATAGAAGATATAAGGACTGTAGCTGTTCACTGAGGAAATAACGGTAAGACAGTTTGATTAAGCTTTAAGACTAGATCGGATTCTAATAAGTTAGGAAATTAGCAATAAATATAGATAATGTGGTGTATTGCGCTATTTGTCGTAATTACTGTTTACGTCGCATCACTTCTGATCATAAGCCTTCTAGGCTAGTATAGTTTTATTGAATATAAATTAGGATCACAATAACCTAATTTTATCATGGTAGAGTTTAGTGGTCCATCTTTCACTCCCTCAAACATAGTTCGCGTGTATGGTGAAGAGATGATACCCCCAGTGCGTGAGGTAACACAAATTTTCTAGTTTTTCTGAAATGGAAATAAAAAAAAACTCGAGCATATGGAAACAATTTAGTTCGATTTGCAATAAAAACGTGTGTTTTTTTCCCTTTAGTTTTAAAAACTATCATTTATTTTTCTGTAAATTTTTCATTGTATCCCTTTACAGCTCACCATTCATAATTAAAAACATGAATCTTTTTTAACTCGAAAATAATTATTCTTCCATTACTTATGTCACAAAAAATCAATTAAATATTTTTTTTAAATTTTTGTTAAATCAAAAAGCTCTATAAAATATTTAATTAGGTTAGAAAAAGATGTAATTATTATTATTTTTCGCTCCTCATTTTTAGAATGTCCACCTGATTAGTTAAAGCAGGTGTTTTCATAATTACCGTTCGGTCTCTCTCTCTCTATCAGTAAAGTGTTCTCATGATAAATAGAGAAGTTTATATTTCCATTTTATTATATTTTAATCAGGCGTAACTCTAAAATTATATAATTTTTCTACCCCAAAGAATCAGAACACATTTAACACTACAATGCCCATCAGTGTGTGATGGTCCCTGGGGACCTCACTTTGAGAACTAGAATAATTATGAGACATAAAAAGAACTAGTAGCCATTTTTATAAATAACTTTCTTTATTTAGATATCTTTCCCAAATAAAATCAAAAACTTATTAACAAATTCGACTATTAATATTATGAGGTTTTAAAGATAATATGCTTTAAATTAGCTTAATTAATTAATAATTCAATTAATTAATTTATTAAATAATGATCACGTAGAAATTACCACGATAAGAGATCCCAGAGTTATATTTAATAATGTTCTTATTGAACATTTAACTTTAATCCGACTCTTAAAGCTTGAGTGAGACTTTAACTTCAAAAAGATATTTACCACTCGGAATCTCAATTCTTCATGAGGTTAATATATCTTCAACAACAATATTTCAATTAAAGACCACTATAACTCTATGTTTCAATGTCTATCTCCTACTGCTCTAACTTTACTATTTCGTTTGACTTAAATACTGAATCTAATCTACATAACAAGTAATCCTGTCCGCTCTTTGGAGTTGATTGGAAATAGGTAGGGAATTAAATTTCCCTAAAAAGGTCGGTTCAGAAGGTTAGTGATAAAGTTCCGTATAGATTCGTCACCACCCCCTCCAAAAAAGAAAACGGGATTTATTCGAAGGACTCAAATGTCCTGAAAATAAATTACGTAAATCCTATCTTTGTCTTACAGTACCGACGATATTAATTTCTAACTGTATATTATTGAAACATCTTCCGTGATGAAAAATGACAAAATTACGATTTAGAATTAATTGTCAAACCTCATAATATTTTACAAGTTTAAATTAATCCCTGCACTCTATCCATTCGGCGAAGAGGGCGTGGGAAAACCACCCTAGTGGTGGCAAAAACCAGCCCCATAGAGTATGATTTATTCATTATACAAAAAAAGAAATACAATCTTCTGTGGCACTGGAACATCGAAGACTTCAGGGTCAGCTACCCTGAAAGATTGATATGCATTTGAGAAGTAGGTAAAAGCAGACATGAAGTTATACATTTGTTACATGAATGTCATATACAATAAATATATGGTTCCTTTGCCTTCCCATTCGAAAAACTTGATGCGCTAGTTAGTGTTAATGGTTAATCCTATCTAACTTCGCCGCGCTCCAAGGCACCAGATGTGAAACAAAACATACATAGAAACACACATAGCATATAATAATAATCATTTTGTAATGAACAAATAACACAAACAACCAAATGAATTGTCGCATCTTAGCGAAGTCATACATCGAAGTAAACAAATGCAAAATTTACAGATGTTTTCTCCAAAATACAAAAAGTAACACAAAAGTCGTTTTTTTTTGTTATAGAAAAAAAACACACAATGCAGTGTCCACTTTTGTCAGTCTTCTTAATTTTAGAGTCCGCCCGTGACTTGCTTTATTTGCAAAAATTCTTCATTTGTTCGTACCGCGAAGATAAAGAAACAATACAACCTGGATTTTGACTGTTAAATCCTATGCACTGGATCTCCATTCAACGCTTCCATACTGAGGCTTCTTCTGCGGAATGTGCTGCCAGGTATGCCGTTGATTTCGATGCTGTTGAGGTCCTCATGGATTCTGTCTTTTTCTTGTATACGGCTCCGTAGATAGTATGGGCAAGGTCTCCTTGTATTGGTTTGATTCGACTGGACTGGTTTCTCCGCTTGTTCGTTGCGTCTTCTCGTTGTCGCTCTGGTCTGACGAGTCTGGTTATCACGTCCACTAACTTCCATTCGGGATCCACTTGTAGTCGTAGCAGTTCTGCGATCAGGCAACTTTGATGGACCTGCAATGGACTTTACTCCTGGTGAAGAGGTATTATGTTTTTGAAACTCATAGTTCTTGAACGAGAACGAGGAAGGGATCGACCTCTTGACTCCCTGTCTTTGTTCAGGAGCGTGTCTTTTCCGGTCCTGATGATCAGATCCTTGTCGGGATCTCTTCTTACATATCTTGGACCGTTTTAAAGCTTGGTCTTTCGACGCAGTACTATTAATTTTACGTTTATTTCTAGGGATCTCTCGTGTGGTGTTACTCTGTCGTGATCTACACTCCTCACTTTCCTGACTAGAGGTTTTCCTATGCTCTTTAAACTGTCCTTGATGTGATCTATTTGACCGATGACTAACTTCTTGTTCGTCATACAGAGGTTCTACCGGACTATCCGAACTAATCGTGTCTGACTGACGAGGTCGGTACACTCGAACCTGATCAATATTAACAGTTATATTTCTTCCGTTTTTCCAAATAACTAAATTATTTCCTTTTATTTCTAAAACCTTATAGGGACCTTCAAACTTAGGCATAAATTTTCCCACCTGTTTCCTACCCACAGCACTTAAGAAATGTGTTTGAAGTAAAACCAAATCGTTCACTTTGATGTGAACATCCCTCCTTCTGAGATTGTAATGTTTTCCCAAGACTTATGCTTTTTTTTGCATATTTCGTCTTGCCTCATCGAATAATCTTTCGATGTTATTACCAACATATTTCGCATCCTCCGTAACATTTATGAGCTTGCTAAACGGAGTTATGATTTTCCTTCCCAAAACAACTCAGCCGGAGTTTTATTTGTCGTCTCATTTACCGCCGTGCGCAATGCGAAAGCGAACTCGTGTAGAAATTGGTCCCAGTTTTCATGATTTTCTTCAACAAAAGAAGCTATCATTTGAACTAAATTTCTATTCACTCTCTCCGTGAGATTAGACTGTGGTCGGTACGTTACCGTTTTCATATGTTTGATGTCCAACCTGTGACTGAGATGTTCAAACACGTCAGAAATAAATTGGGGGCCGTTATCACTTATCAAAGAAATCGGAGCTCCGTAACGCGCTCTATAGTTATTAAAAAAGGCATTAGCTATTGTCTGGGCTGAAGCTTTACGAAGAGGAATCAGCTCACACCACTTAGTGAAGTGGTCAGTTATAACTAATATGAATTTATATCTCTCGGGTCGGGATGCGGGGTAGGGGCCTACTAAGTCTAGCGTTACAATTTCATTTGGATATTTCGAAACTATAGGCATTAAACGACCAGCTGGTAGCGCGTTTTTATAATTAAACTTTTGACACCGGTCACAGGTTGAAACATATTCAAATATATATTTTCTCATAAATGGAAAATAGCACGTGTCACGAAGTTTAAGATATGTCTTCCTCTTTCCGAGATGTCCTGCCAATGGCAGATCATGAAATTCTTTCATTATATCTTTTCGAAGAGAACCAGGAATATAAACTCTTAGTTCTCCCAGATTAGAAAAAATACTTCGCGTAAAAGAGGAGACCATTTATTAACTTGAAGTCCTGGGACCAACTCTCGCATACCGTCGCATTAACAGAACCGTCATCAGGGTTTTCTAAGTATCGATAAATATGTCCTAATTCAGGATCTTCCCTCTGTTCCTTAATGAATTGTTCACGGGAATTTATTGCGAGGGCTCTAAGAGCTGCGCACGAAATTTGCGACCCCTCGACACTGTCTACTGGATTTCTTGATAAAAGATCTGCGACCACGTTTTGAACACCAGGTCTGTGCTCCCATTCTATGTTAAACTCTGACAATTTCAATGCCCGTCGGATCATCCTACTTGATAAATTCTTACCATTGGTTAACTTCGTTAACGCTGCGTGATCTGTAATCACTTTCACACAGGTAGGGGTCCAAAATAAGTTTTAAACTTATTTAGAGCCCAAATTACCGCTAAACATTCTCTTTCGGTAACCGTATAATTACGTTCTGCTTTATTAAGGGTTCGAGACGCGAAAGCAATAGGTTTTTGATTTTGCTGAAGCACAGCACCAATTCCGACCCCACTTGCATCAGTGAATAAATTGAACTGTTCAGAAAAATTTGGTAATTGCAAAATCGGTGCCTCCGTTAGTGTGCGTTTGATCTGATCAAAAGAATCCTGTGCTTCTCCCGACCAGTTAAACTTCGCCCCCTTTTTTCTTTAATTGGTACAATGGTTCGCATATATCTGCGTATCGCGGAATAAATTTTTGGTACCAACCCGTCATCCCTAAAAATTTTGACACTTCTCTATTATTTTGGGAGGTTTCATTTCCGTAATTGCCCGAATTTTCTTATTGTCAGTTTCGATTCCTTCTTTACTAATAATCAGGCCTAAATATTTGAGTTTGTCACGAGCGAAGTGACATTTTTCTTTATTTAATGTTAGCCCTGCGTCTCGTAATAAGGTAAAAACCTGAGTTAAATGATCAAGATGGTCTTTGAACGATGGAGATGTTATAATAACATCGTCCATGTAAACGGACACGAAACGCCCAATAACAGGTTGGAGGATTATATCGATAGCCCTTTGGAAATTAGGCGCCGCCCCAGAAAGACCAAAAGGCATGCGTAGGAATGCAAAAGTGCCATTGCGAGTGATAAACGCTGTTTTTTCTATGTCCTTTGGACTAATCGCCAACTGAAAATAGCCACTTCTGAGATCTAGAGTGGACATAACGTTGGTGTGAGGGATATTGGTGAGTAAGTCATCAATAACCGGTAATGGATATCGAGGATATTTGGTAATTCCATTTAGTTTCCGATAATCGATCGCGAAACGATACGCCTCGGGAGAATCTGGAGGAAGGTCATTGTTCTTTCGAGTTAATACGACTGGAGATGCATAGGGCGAATTAATAGGACAAATTGTACCATCCCGTAACATCTTATCTATGTGATAATCAATAATGCCTTGTTTGACCCGGTCGTACTTGTATGGTCTCGACACTACCGGTCCCTTATCTCCAGTATCTATCTCATGATATACAACATGCGTTAATCCCGGTTGATCGGAAAATAACCCTTTAAAATTATTAAATAAGGCTTTTAATTGCCTCTGTTGCTCGTCATCAAGTTTCGATTCTGTGAGATCAATATCAACGAGTTTCTCCTCTTTAGGCGTTTGTTTGATCAGATGATCGGGAATGATTAAGGATTTCTGATCAAAATCTAATGTTAATCGCGACGCCTTCATAAAATCAATCCCCAAAATGCACTGATACTGCATGTTATCAAGTATATGGAATTCCCAGGGTTTCTGAAATTCCCTGATTCTAATTTGTAATTCGACTCTACCCAAATGACTGCACGGGTCTCCTTGTGCTGTCACGACTCTGTCTTTCGTCTTTTGACGAGGTCGGTATGAAAAATAATTGCGGTATACCTCTTCCGAAATAAAAGATTTCTCTGCTCCCGTGTCCCATACTGCGGTAATAAAGGTTTCATTTAATAGAATAGGGACATACGGTAAAAAAAAAAAAAATTCGACTGGGGTCATTCTTATAGAAGATACTCTGATAGGCCGATGATCCCAAACTGGAGGATTTTCCGTACCCCGCGATCGATTACCCCCATATTCACATCGATCGCTTAAAAGTTTAAATTTCTACTTCGTTCATTTTGACCTCGAAATGAACTATTTCTCGACCCACTTTGTCGACCGCCTTGACTGTGGAATGGTTGATCCGATTGTCCACCTTGGCGTCTACCCTCGAATCTGCGATTATTTGTGAAACCTTGGTTTTCGAACCGATTAAATTCCCTTTGTGGTCGGCTATTATTGGCGTATCTCTCATTATTTCTGTTTTCCCTCCAATTTTCCTGTCTATGCCGGGTATTAAAACGATTGTTTTCATGAGGGCCTGAACTTCTAAATCCCTCACTGAACCTCTGATTTGTCTATGTATAAAACCTTCTTCGTATTTATCAACGATTTGTAGGAGATTGGCAGTATTTCGTGGATGTCTAACTTCGACATAATCCAAAATTTGAGGTTCTAATCGACTAACGACGTGATCTATTAATTTTTCCTCCGACATTTCTAGTTTAAGGGCTTTATGAATTTTCAACAATTCATAAATAAAGTCCGAAGGCTGTTGATCTCGTCTTTGTGATGAGGAATAAAATCTCGTTTCTAGTTCTGACCTGTTTCTGACCACGGGAAATTGTTCCGACAATGCCTGTTTTAAGTGCGCGTAGTCTGTTGTCTTATCTTCAATGACTCTATAACCTAGAACTTCGAACCAGTCGAGTGCCCGTCCTTTGAGATGACCTTTCAAGTAAGCACATGCCAGTTGTGCAGGTATCTCATAATACGCGAGATTATGATCAATATTCTCCAAAAAATCATCTATGTTCTCAATCCCCGAAAATATTGTTCCGGAATGATTCTAAAACTGGATCCGACTCTATTCTCGGGATTTATACGTTGGGCGCCATTGTGATGGTCCCTGGGGACCTCACTTTGAGAACTAGAATAATTATGAGACATAAAGAACTAGTAGCCATTTTTATAAATAACTTTCTTTATTTAGATATCTTTCCCAAATAAAATCAAAAACTTATTAAAAAATTCGACTACTAATATTATGAGGTTTTAAAGATAATATGCTTTAAATTAGCTTAATTAATTAATAATTCAATTAATTAATTTATTAAATAATGATCACGCAGAAATTACCACGATAAGAGATCCTAGAGTTATATTTAATAATGTTCTTATTGAACATTTAACTTTAATCCGACTCTTAAAGCTTGAGTGAGACTTTAACTTCAAAAGGATATTTACCACTCGGAATCTCAATTCTTCATGAGGTTAATTTATCTTCAACAACAATATTTCAATTAAAGACCACTATAACTCTATGTTTCAATGTCTATCTCCTACTGTTCTAACTTTACTATTTCGTTTGACTTAAATACTGAATCTAATCTACATAACAAGTAATCCTGTCCGCTCTTTGGAGTTGATTGGAAATAGGTAGGGAATTAAATTTCCCTAAAAGGTCGGTTCAGAAGGTTAGTGATAAAGTTCCGTATAGATTCGTCACAAGTGTTGACTGGACACCGGATTATGTACAGTTTGCTCTTCTTTTTGCATTTTGCAGAATTTTGCTCCTAGGTTTATTAGGAGACATTTCACAACAAAATATACCTAGAACGGTCGTTAGTGTCGCAACCAAGGCAATTTATCGTTATAAATAAATATCTTTCAGCAATATATAATTCACTAAGTGGATATAATTAGTAAATCTAACTTATGAAAGTATTTTGTAATTGGGTCCACAGTGGAAATGAATCAGTTATACTTAAAACGTAGTGTCTAAGTGTTTTGTTACGTAGCATTTGCTTATCTGCTCATAGAAAAATTTTAATTCGATTTTCGAACCTTGTGAGGGCAGACACCCTGATACGATGACTCTTATAAAAGTGCTAAGTCCTGATGGCATTGCTAATTTGTTACAAGTTTCTGAGAATAAATCGGATGGTGATTAGCTGTTTTGTTCTAATTTAGATTCCGATGAATACATAAGATTGAGTGAAAGTGACTGCGAAGAATCTGAAGAAAAAACAGAGATGAAATAGATAATATCCCTTTAAATCCTGATATATATGTTGTTACGGATGGCACCGAATGTTAACCGCATAATAGTGATGTTCTTGGCAGATTTGCAAATTGAAATGTTTTCCAACAAAGCAGTCGTCCAACAAGATTTGTGAGATGCTATGTCAACGTCAGTTTTTTTAATGATATGAAGGATCATAAAGTATATATAATAATTACATGAAATAATTTTTAAAAAGTATTGAATCTAAACCTTACAATTACTTAGTTATTATAATTGTCTTATGTATTTTATACCACAGTTTTGAAACGACACCGTTGGACGTTTAAGGGTGATCAAAACTTCAGACTTTCATTGTTCAATCATATAAGAAGCAGTTCCACGTGCATGTTTGAAACTGATGCCTCGACCTTTGTTGATAAACGAGTACTGCCAGGTACAACAATTCAGATTCATATTAGAAAAGGATAACTTGTGCCATCTATACAGGACTTCATTTCTTTTACATACGCGTATACAGTTACTTATAATTTTTTCTACATCAGTGCCTAGACGCATAAATCTGGAATTGTTTACGACTTTGCTTCAAGAACTCCAGTAATTCCACTTTACAATTCAGTGTCATAATCATTCGGGAAAGAAAATGTTTCTACACGCTAGCTTGAAAATAATGAATAATAAAATCAACAGTCATATTATTTCACTTCGAATTCAGACACTGATAATATATTTCATTAAGTGTGATTTTCTAAAAATTTCAGTTATGTATCAGACCCAATAATAAACAATCCCTTTTTCTCAGCCACTCGAATAAATGATAAACGATATAAAAACACTTTAATAATCACTTATACCATTAGTCGCAACCTAGCAATACTGAAAGTCATTTTAATTTTCTTCTTAATGGTTTAAGCGCTTTCTCGATTATCCCCAAGACCTGATTCGAATGCCTTATAACCTTTTATTCGATAGGAAGCGCTCTGTTCTTGATAACGAGATCTCAGCCCTAAAAGCGTCCTCAAGGGAAATCATTGAGAAGACAGAAGTCAGACAGTAAATGGAAGTCCTCTTTTTTTGTCTCCACTCAGTCCTCTCAAGAGGATATCCTAAATTAATGAATATTGGTGACTCGAAAAGAGAGATGAGAACATTGTTTAATTGGCCAATGAAAGCTATTTCGTTGCGTGAAAGAAATATGACTGAATTCTCGCACAAAAAAGGAGTTCGCTCGTAATTTATATTATTTTTTTGCTTAAAACCTTAATAGTTGCTTGTGATTAAGTATTTCAGAGTGAATCTAGCAATTAATCCTGGAGTAGGCGCACACTCGATATTAACGTTAATGGTCGCGCGGGGTGACTAAGTCTCCGCAATTTTTTTTTATAATTATGTTTATTGTACATGATGAAAATCGTTATTCCAGGGAGTAATTTAATTAAGAGAAAGTATTCTTACCTCCTTTTAAGAGCTATTCAATTTTTCTTTGATAATTTGAGAAAAAAATTTTAATCAGTTAACCATTTTTAGCAGTGTAAAATCACGTGTTCCCAATGAATCATTTCATACATTAACATGACGTCATTGTCACATAATAAATCAATTACGTGTTTCGAGCCAATCAGTACAGGGACGTCATCATTGCCAACATTTATTTTTTGCAGAAACTTTATTTTAAAAACAATACGTTCATCGGCAATAATAATTCACAGAAGTTAACAAAATGCACTTGCGTTAAAAGTAGACGTGTAATATAATTTCAAGAACAAGTTCAAATCTAAGGCCAGTTTTTAAATTAATGGGGATCTCGTGATTGCATTATCTTCCGACGCCATGAATTTAGCAGATTTGCGTTTCTCATTAATTCCATCTATTTAACCTTTCGTGGGCCATTTATTTCTCTTTTGAATTTATTGTAATGTTTTGTTTTGTTAACAATTAAACAATAGCAATTAGGGAAATATATTTTATTTTGCCGAATTTTATTTTTACATTTAAATTTTAGGGGTGGGAAGAACACTCCTCAAACAACTATTTACCATCATACAGAAAATTAAATTTAATGATGATTATTGCCATGAAAAGATGAAAAGCATGTTACAATGCAAAAGGGAATATTATATTCTGCACACATGTAGTGGTTCCCCTTTTCTTGTCCCTTTCTGCTACATTGCCTATATCGTCTGTAGTTGGAAACCATATTTGGCATATGATTTTCCACACTGGCTAAGCACACATCATTCGGAACTACACACTTATTTGCTTGGAATCTAATGGGACATCCTTTTTCTTGAGGAATATCCTTGTATTAGCAGACTAGTTAATGCTATACGGAATGTTAGCTGTTCTGAACTTCTGTTTCTTGGTTCACTTGCTACAGTATGAAACAATTTCTATTGGCAAGGTTACAGATATCATTAACCCAGGATAATGTGCAGTAACACAACACGTTATAATAGCAAGGCCAATGTATTATAATGAGCTTTGTGCATCCTACTGGTGTACTCTGTCAGATCATGTAGATGGTAAGTAATACTTCCCAAAGTCCACGAAAAGTTCTAAATTTATGTTTAGTATTCAAACAATAATATTTTCAATAAAAATTAGACATCTGAACTGTTTTAAACATAAAATGGAAAGTTAAATTTAAAAACACACGAAGAATATAATTGTCTTTATAAAAAAATCAAAATGTGTTAAAAATATATTTCTAGATTACAAATGAAGATACAAATATATTATAGTTATATATAGAAATTTAAAAACAAATTCATTCGAATTGTGTCTAATTTTATATAAACAAAAATCCTCTCTTAAGGTTTTTTTCTTGAATTTTCTAAATATAATTAAATCTAAAGAGAAACTATGCTCACACTTAAGGTTAATGAAACAATTCCAACTCCCTGATGCATTTATTTGCTTAACTTTCGGAAGAAAAATCTCGAAAGAGGAAACTTTCTTCTTAATGAAATTCTCCGCATACCTAGAGACATGTATTTTAAACAACTTTCTTGAACCAACATCATAAAAATACGCAAACATAAGTCAGATAAGCAGAATTTTATCAACTTCAGCGTTTTTCTCGGAGTAATTTTCTCCTGCAAATAAGAAGTTTTATTTAAAAAAATAAATCATAATAAGTAGTAATACATGATTTCTAACCTTTAAACAAAAAAAGGGAGTTAAAGTTATTTACTTAAAATAACTAGAATGTGTTTTTTCACATAGGATAAACTTGATTTTATAAAATATTTAAAGATTATGGAGCTAGAACTAAAAATTTATTAAGTAAAATTAAAGAAACTGAGTTATTTTGTTATGCTTATGGTAGTTTTTTTATGTATTAATTGAGAAACAATTAACTGAAATTGCATTATTCATATATTTAACATTGAATTTAAATATATAATTAAAAAAAAATACCGAATATTTTCAAAGCAATTACAAAATTGTTGACAACTTTTCCTCAGTAATTGTATCATTTGATTTAGTAATAATTCTTTAATAAAATATATTAATATATATATATATATATATATACAGGAAAAAAGAGGAAGATGTAGATAAAAACAGTTGAAGTTTTTTATAATCTCAACTAGAGAGAACTGAAAAATGTTGAATACTCTTTAAGGATAAGAGAATCTTAGATTTTAAAAACTCAAGAAGATGGATTCTCCATAAATGTGAACAATGTTGTCTGAAGACAGCTTTTTTTGTATGAAAGTAGGTTAATATAGTTTTAAAGCAAGACAACTTTCCCCTTTCTGTTTATAATTGAATTTCGTGTGTTTATATATTTTTATTTATACGAAATTAAAAATAATAGGTAAATTATTTTAAGAAAATAGATGCTTAATTAACCCGCTAGTACACCATAACTGGAGATTTTGGACATAAGTATTTCTGTCACATTCATTAAATTTTGCTTAAAAACTATTATTTTTGTCAATATATGCAATTTAAATTCTTTTAAATTCAGTTTGAAGTTTTAGTGTATAACAGTAAATATGTTCTTCAAATAATCAACGAATTTTTATATATGAGAATAGGATTAGCATAAAACATTAAAAATTGAAAGTATGTATTAAAAATGGTCCAAACCGAAGTTATATAAAAATACACGGGAAGGTAATAAGACAGACTTGCCAGAATAATTGCAGCATTTTTCTTTTGTTTCTTTTATTTTTCTTTACGGATATTAGGAACAAAATCCCAACGTTATATCTTCCGATCCATCTTTCTCGTTGTCTTGGACTCTAATAAGCCATTCATTTTTTTCTGTCTTCTCTGTTAGAATTGTTTGAATCTGAGATTTGGTATATAAGTGACACTTTATTAGGTCTTGAGCCATTAGCTTTTGGAATAACCTTCATTCATGTATATATATAATCCCTGTTCTCAGCTTCAGTATAAATGAACAATTTATTTCTTCAATATTCAAAAGAGAAGAAAATTATCTTGGGTCATCGATAACTTATTCTACCTTTCCTTTCTACAGCATTATCTATGCCGCCTTTAAAAATATTATTAATAGTAATAATCTAGGAATTTTTGGTATTACCGGGGTGTTTTCGATTATCTTCGCATTGTGGAGACTTATAAGGATCAAAAACAGATTTTTCTCTGTTGGTTTAGATTGAACCATTATTTATTTGATAAGAAAATATTTTAAATGTAAAATAAAATCGCTGAACTTTATTTTTATCCTTATAAATTTTCTCTTTTTTTGTTATGCAAAATAATCACTAAGGACATTTTGTTTTTGAATAAATTTGTTATTTACAAATTGTATATATTTGTCTTCATCCATTTGAGTATTGCCTATTTTATTTCAAACAGGCTTAGAACGCATGGATCAGTAACAGAAGATATCATTCTTTGAATGTCTTCCTTTGAACTGCATTAGGAAATCGAAAATGTGATTAGATGCACAAAAAATGTATTCAGAACCAACCACACTAAAAATGTGAAATGTGCAAGGCATTTTTATGCTGGATTGAAACAAAATATGTTCGTGATTTTCATTCGAATATGTATGTATATGTGTCTTCTTATACATGGTATCAAAATATTGAAGTGAAATGTAGTAGTTTCTTTATTTTCAGAGTAGTGAAATAATTGTGATGCCTTAGAAACAAACATAGATAAACATAGTCATAGATATAATGAGAGGCATGAATGATGGAGATCAGCTCTTAACACAAAACTTCAGAGATTTATTGTATCCAGTACAACTTCAAAGCATGGTGCGCTACATCAAAAAATCAAGATTTCTAATCGCATAAGCGTCCAGACGCGCCCTGGTGGTTACATTGATAAATCATTGGGGAATTCTTAGCAATAATTAGAACGTTAATGAATAGATGTTATTAAAGAAGTACCAATTTAATTCAATGCCTTCTATTAGCTCATACTATCGATTTATTTAATTATTTATTTATCTTCATTGAATTTGCAATCGTTAAAATATGTTTTAAAGCGCTCAATTGAGCTGAACATTTGTATACATGATTATTTTGGATGGCAATACAATAATTTTTAATAATAATTAATAGAAAATAATTGATTAAAACTAATTATTTAAAGAATTACTAATATAGCCACTTTGGCATCATTTTTGGCAACGTAGTGATCCTTTAGGCAACCAGTGCAAAACTTGAAAAGGTTTTTTTTTTCTCACGTTTTAAAGCATTCAGTTGAACTGAAATTTTATGTAAACAATTTTTTTGGATGGGGGGTTATACGATACTTTAATGATAATTAACAAAAAATAATTACCACTTAATGTTGTGATTCTGTCATATATATATACATATTTGTATTAATTGTAACTATTTAATAAGAAGTAGCTAAAATAAAAATTTTATTTGCTGATCGAGAAGTAGGAATTGACTTACTTTTTTATATTACTTGTTTACTAAATTTAATGAACGATATTTTAGATTCAAAAAGTTTTTATTATTATTGTACAATATTATAATCCGATTTTAACGAAATTTGAAGGGGATATTGGTCTTAATTTATATTTGAGGGCATAAATGGGTAATATATTAGATTATTTCTATATTCTTTTAGAAATTAATATACTTATTAAATCAAAAATTACCGTTCCTAAATTAAAACATTTTTACGTATTCATACCCACAAATGTGAAGCTAGAACAGGATATCAGTTCAAGATTTGAAAGGAAAAAAGATACAATAAAAATTTGCTGTAATTCGTTACATGAACCAGAAACTTATTGAACTCATTTTCATGACTGAAATATATTTATGTAGTTACTTGTTTGCTATTCCATTATATTCAACGAGATAACAAACCTCAGTACTTTTAACTGGCTTTCGATTTCCAACCATGGATTTGCGTCTTGCTAATTGACATTGATCTTCGTTACTTGTAAGTACATTCTCTCAGAATGTCTCTTGACTCTTTCCATTTGCAATTAATGAAATGTTCTCAGGTTTATTTTCACGGTGTTTCAAATTATATTCACACATTCGTGTCCATAATAAACCAATATCATGCAGAGTAAGGCATTTTTAAGTACATCGTTACGTGAGAAATTTTGTAGAGAATTTAAGATCTTGATCTGGTTTATCTTCGGTTTGTAATATCGTCAACTGATCTCTTTTAAAATTATTGAGAACTTCGGTTAAACAATAAGAGAATATGTATGTCAAATGCATTTAAATTTCAATGCCTTCGCTTACTTCGCGAACGGTTGTTTGTGTTGTTTCTAGTACCACCTGTATGACGTAGTCATATCGAGGCCCACGAAATTCATCGTGGCAAGGGGTTAGAACCACACCTATCGTTAGCCTTAGCCACCTTACGAGTGACAGTACGAAATAGCTCGGAGAAATTCCCCGAATTAACCATAGATGGAGACACCACTTATCTCTACGTCCACAGTTTAGGCATATGGAACTTTAGAGGAAGGCAATATTATCCAGCCTCCTGCACTCATGATTCAGCTCACAAGACTTTCGGACCCACTGATGTAACGAGCACGTACTCCGTGTGTACTCGAAGGGTATTTGGTGGCATCGGGCATCGAACCCGTGCCTTTCGGTCTGGAATCCAATGCTCTGAACTCTAAGCTACCCACGACCACTTCTCAACTTGATTATTGATAGTCTTTATAATTAAAATCATTTTTGGAAATTGTGATATTTTAACGTTTTTGGAGATTCATTATAAAAACTGCATTTAATTTTGTCAATTTTGAAAAATACCCCATTATAAAAATTGCACAAGATGGTGGTATTTATAGCGAGCTTTATGAACGAAGGTTAGCCAAATGTGTTTTAATCGCCTTCTTGGAAAGTGAAGCAATCTGACTGGTTTTGACTACATTTTATTTTACTTTGCCAACGGTCGAAATGTTGACATTTGATGAAAAAATAATATTGCTAGAAAATTCCTTTATGTTTTTAGAAAATATGTGTAATTGTTTCTGTAAATATATGCTACTATGTAGTTTTAGGTTAATTTCTTAAGCGGTCAATTTTTTTCGCTGAAAATGTTCCAAAAAAAGGCGCATTTTTTATTGCATATAACCAAGCATGATACTCAACAGAATTAAAAAAAGGGGAGAATTTTATTTTAATTTTCAATTTTGATGTTATCACAATATTTAATATTTTATAATCGTAGAACAAAAAAAACCCCAAATGTTTGCTTTCTATAAGTACACTTTGTATGCTATGTGATGCATGCTTCATATATATTATAAAAGTATTTCTCCCATACTTATAAAAAATTTGAAGTTCGTACCTTTTTTTTAAACAGTTGAGGATCTGTGTGTATGCGCATATATTTATTATATATATATTGTTACGTTGATCGGGGTTCCAGGATTTTATGCAAATCAGTCTCAAAGAAGAAAAACAGTTATTTAAAAGCGACGAGAGTTTATTATCAAAAATCCAATCCTTGAAATACAAGATTCCGCAGCAATATTCACAGAATGTAACCAAGAAGGTCTTCCCACCTTTTTTTCCACAGCACTCAAACACAATTATAGGTGTTTAAAATACAAGTATGTAAAGGGTTATTCACAAGCACAACCGAGCTAATCAGTTATCTCTAGTTAAGCAATGCTCTTTAATCACCGGTTGAATCAAGACTGACTGGTTGCAGTTGGCACTGCTCTTTTTATAAACCCGGTGGAAACTTTCAGAAATATCCGCTAGCGCCGTAGTGCGTAAAATCAGTGAAGAGATCCACTACGCACTAGAAGAATCCAGAGGGTCCCAAACTCGCCAACATGGTCACCAATGACGCCAAATTCGCGGCCCACTTGGTTGATAAATATATTGCCAATTTTTCTCTATAGCCGAGATTTCGCCAAGTCTCATTGAATCGCCACTATAGAGTAAGGAACGGCATTGCTTACGAATATTACAAATTTAACATAAAATGAATATATTATATAAACGCACTACACATCCAAATGCATAAAATGAGCATGTTGTTGCTGTTGTGACTAATGCCACCTGCCTGACGAAGTCAGATCGACGCCCGCGAAATTAATCGCAGGCTAAGGACTAGAATTTTTATGCCTTTCGTTAGCCTTAGTTTTGAGTACCATGCAGGTGACAGTACAATTTTGTTCAGTAATATGAACATGTAATTGGAAGCATGGTGAAATACTAAGTCGTATATTGCAATGGGGACGGAGATAATATCTGTTTTTTTAATTATATTTCCATTTAAATTTCTTCTCAAGCAACCCATTGCACATTGATTTTCACAATCCATGTTCCTTATCAAATATTTTCAAGAATCTAAATTCCTGCCCCTAACGTAAAATTGCCACCTTCACCACAAAGAAAATCTTGTATGAGAAATACTTCAGTACCATAGACAAACTATATTAATATGTATAACTACTAGTACTAATAATCTCACTATAAGAATTAAAAATATATGCAAATTAGAGATAGAAAGAAGAAAACATCAGTGACCGTATAGCAAACTGGGTGTGCATAGCCTTCGATAACCCGTTCGGTTTACGGGCAAACCAGTTAAGGGGTTAAATTGCTGCAAGTGGGAAATCCATTCCAGTTGAAATGCGTCTGAAGCGTTTGGTTTAAATATATATAAACATGTGTGTGGTTTATCAGATCACACGATATTATCAGATTTTTTGAAGTTTTTTTTTTTTTTAAAAAAAAGAAAATGACATAATTTATTGAATTTTTACCTAAAGAATACTTTCATTCGTGGGGGAGAAAAACCTAAAATTCTCGATGGAGTATTCAACTGCACGACTTAGACGCATCCATCAATCTTATCATTTTATTTTTGTTCGTTGGAACCATTACGTAAATCCATTAAAGTGCCTGAAAAAAGATTTAAAGAGTACATTCTTTCGAAAATACTGGTTTTCCTCTTTTACAGTATCCAGAAAGAAACCTCTCATTCGAAAGCTGCTATTCGTGTGTCCGACTTGCCTGTCTAGAATGACAAAGTAGCACGAAAAAGCTACTGAAATCTATCATTATACCTTAACTTTGTAACTAATCCATTGCTGTGGCTTCGGTTACCTAGCGACGGGTATTTTATTCAAGATAAAAACTTTTATTTTGTAAAACGTAGAAAGAGCAAGCTCAGTAAAATAAGTTTCCCTTTTAATGGCATTTATATTAATCAGCAATAAATAAGATATGTTATGAAGCAGGTGTTATTAAATTTCCAAAGCTATATATAAAATTGGAGCATTTTTCATAAAGATGTAAATTCCGATTTGTACCAATTACTATTCATGTTTCAAAAGTAAGATAATGTTATAAATGTATTGTGTTGTATAAATCTTATTTAATATTAACTATTGCAGAAATATGTTATGCTATATACATTGGTATCTATTTTTATATCCGTGTAAACTTTAGTAAAGATAAAGAGTTGCAATTGTTTAAATCAGAATTGCAATTATATAGAATTCCTTTGTTTCGAATATATAATACGTTATAATAAACATTCACAAAAGTTCGCTTTCTGACACTTGACACTTCTTCTCTGCTAATATCTTTTCTACTGCAGGAAAAAATTTAATATTGAATTATGTATTATTATGTGCCCGTATTTTGGTCGGGACGTAAAAGCGTTCGTTCAGGGCTGTATGTGGCTCACGAGTTTTACACCCTTGATGTAGACGGTACACAGATATTTTTGTTTCAAAAATGGAAACAATAGAATGTCATTTGCAAAATCCATTACAGCACTAAAAATATTTCTCAAATTGCAAGTTATATACTGTAAATATATTATACTGTAATGCACAGGGGCACGTGGAAAAACTGTTACATTAGGACAATTTTTTTTTTTTAATATTTTTCTATAAATCCAACTCTAACAAGCGTATGTTATCTTTACCCCTTTCCTAGCCCTAAAATATAAACATGAAATAAAGGGGAAATGTTAAAAATATAATAAATAGAAACAGCCAATAGTATATTTTCATGCAGAACTTGAGCTGAACAATAATCAATTATTTGCATTGTTTAGCGTAAATGCTTTATTATACTCAAGTTTTATTTAATGGAAGAAAAACAATTACTATTAATCTATAAATTCAACTCAAAAATCAAATATTAAATTTAAATCAATCCATACGTTGTATTTATTTTTTTCCACTAGAAAGGTGTGGAAAGAATTTTATTTTCATAAAATGATTTCAATAACTAAACTGGTTTTATGACTTAAAAACAATTTTCATTTTAAGTGTACAAGGAAACTTATATTAAAGAAGTAACATATTCTTTTACGTTTTACGCATTCCTTCACGATCTTTTTTATAAATTTGCAATTCCTTAAATCATATTCTTATAAAAATGCTGAATAAAAAATTCTTTCGGGGTAGTTTTTGAAATGTGAACTTAGATTTCTTATCATATTTCATCTCATTTTCAGCTAAAAGGCTTCTAAAAAATTATGATAATCTTTCTTTTAAAAAGTATTGACAAAACAAAAAATAATACTTATCGTAAGGGATTTCACTGTTACTGAAGTCAGCATTTCTTAAATTTACAAAAAAAGTGCATTTTTTATTTCTGCTTCGAAAATAAAAAAAAAGTATCGTATTGGCTTATGACGGAATGCTGAAAGACAGAACAATATGTTTCTGTAGGTTGTTTATTTTAGATATTATTAGACTTTTCTTAGAGTAATTTTACGTAAACGAATTACATTACATCAACATCCTGTGTATTATTATTATAATTTGTCTTTGTGATACAATTTTAGAATAGTGGGTTTGAGCGAACGTAGCTAAAATATTTTTCTTTATTCATTTTTTGCTTAAAAGCAATTTTTGAAAATAAAATATTGCAATACTGTCGTCAAAACAACATAAAGGTGAAAAGTAATAGTAAACATTATAAGGGAAAAAAGGACGTACAACATTTCATAAGAATATATTTATTTACATCTTATACAACGTAATAAATTAAAAGAAACATTGTGGTTATTAATTATAAATATAAGTAATTTATAATGGAATTTGAGCTTAGGAAAATATATTTTTAAAGGTTATTGAAAATAGTATACAAATTTAGTAATACTAAAACTATATCGAGTGCAATAATAGCACACAGTTATTGATAGGCACGTTTATTTCAAAACAACTCACCCAAATCAAATGGTAATTGCTATCTCAAAAGACGAATTCATGGCATTATGCTATACGGTTTGCGGTTCTAAATCCTGCATAAATCCAGATACCAAAACAAGGAAAATACTTTTAACAAATAAATACTGTCAGAAACATTGAAAATTGCGATCCAAGAAGAAAGCATCGGATTGAAATGAAATTTAATGCACATAATGACACAGATGAGAGATTCACTTGATCTCAAAAACAAGACAATTAAAGGAATACCGGGTGTGCAACGACGTAAATACTGAGCAACTTCAATAGCGCGTTGGACCACCTCCAGCTGCAATACATGTCGCCACAAGGTCTGGCATTGAGTTTATTAGACACCTTATGTTGTCCTGAGACAGATGGGCCCACAAATCTTGAACAGCCAACTCTAAATCATGTGCAGAGTGACACGATGATATCTATCGTTTTAGCTGATCCCACACGTGCTCTACAGGGGACAAATCGGGGGAGCGGGTCGGCCATGGAAGAGTCTGAAAATGACGTAGGAAGTCTTCAGAAACTCTTGCTGTATGTGGGCGAGCATTATCTTGCTGGAAAATTGCCCCTGGGAGACCATTTAGGAAAGGTCCTGCATGGGGTCGAAGAATATCATCAACGTAACGTTGGCCATTAAGGATCCACGCATCACGATTAAAGTGGACCGGCTATCATAGGCTATGACCCCCAGACCATTACACCAGCTGTGCGGGCAGTGTGACTTAAAACAGTATGGGGGGGAATTGTACCGCTCACCAGGGCGTCTCCACACCCGTACATGGCTATCATCTGTACCCAAAACAAACAGGGAGTCATCACTATACACAAACTTTTGCCAATCTGTGACATTCCACATTGATCTGGCTTCGCACCACTGTAGAGGCAGTTGCAGATGTTCCGGCGTTAAAGGGAGTGCACGAAAAGGGCGCTTGGATTTAAGATTTGCTTATGCAAGGTGTCTGTAAATTGTTTGTGGAACAATTGCTACGCCTACGTCTGCTCGTATCGTTGAACGAGTCACTGTGGGGTCCACAAGTGCTTGCTGCACGATCCTTCGATCTTCTCTCCTCGTGGTCTTCCTGGCCACCTCGGCGTGTATGAGCATACGTATTGGAACAAAACTTGGATCATTTGCATATCATATTACGCTGTACTTATTTACAAAGTTTCGCGATTGTACTTAGCTTCCTTTTTGGCTCGCTATTTTCAATGTTTACAAATTAATAATAATACTCAATTGTAAGTATTCATTTAAATTAAGATCATATCGAAAAGCAAATTATATGTTTCAAATGATAAAACATATATTTTAATAATTCTAAAATAAAAATGCTATATTAAAAACATATCATTGATTTGCAATTGAAAAAAAAGAACCAAGAAAGAATGAAAATGTTTTTAATCAATATATTCATTTAGAAGTTACGTTATATCAGAATACGGAATCGTAAATTCTATAATTTAAATTGCTTATTTCTTATAATAAAGCATATATTTTATTAAACTTTGGTTGTATTTAATAATATAAGTATTATATTACAAATTCCTTATCACTAATTATTTATCATAAATTGCATCTTATAGCGGTGTAAAAAAATCAAACTTTAAAACAAAAAAAACTGGCTTACATTTCAAGCTGTTTTTAAAAGGTTTGCGAACACACGTGTATGTATCATCTAAAAAATTCTTGGTATTGATATGTGTGAAAAAAAATATTTCACTTATATTTTGCCTTACAGAAAATATTTTTCCACATTTGTAAAATGTAATTACAAATGGTACTGTGCCATAAAATTTTAAAGAACTATACTAATGTATTTTTTTATGTCCAAAACATTTATTAATTTGAGATATTTTCAAAACTACCATAAAAGGTTATTTTACAAAACTAACTTTTATTAAAAATTTCAACCTGTAAAGCAAATAATTATTCGACATAATTAAAGCAATACAATACCCCCAAATGGCAAAAATAACAAAGTATTTTTTTTTTTGCATTTTTTGTGACCGATATCATTGGGAAGCTTGCCAACAAATTTCAGATCTATTAATCAATTAGTCGTGAAGATATTAGAAATTTTCTGAGCTTAGGTTTTGGTTTTATTTTAAAGGATTGTTTGTCCATTTTTAAATCGAATTATTTAAAAATATTTTTGAACACAATTGATTCTTTCAGTGTCAAATGGTTATTAACTTCAATTTTTTCTCTCTCTCATAGCTGAAATTATTTCCATTTTTCCATACATTATCATTCTTAGTTAAGGTTGTTTTCAAGATAAATCTTCGTTTTTACAGTTTCTAAAACTTAGAAGCTTTCTAATGTACTTTTCCTGTTGAGAAAATGCCACGGGGAAAACTTTCTCATGTTTCAATAAGAAACCATACTTGGAAGAAATGAAATACTACTGAAAATGATGTATCTGAAAAGCGTACTCAGCTGACACTGCAATTAAACTAACGAATACAAGTATTGCAGATAAAACTGAATATTTCCATTATGTACTAAACTACATAATAGAGCACTTATTGTGGCACTAGTATGTTATGGTTTTTTAAAGTTTCTCAGCGAAAACTAGAACTTGCTCAACTGCCCAATTTTAAACGGAAAAAAATTAATATACATGAGTAGACATGGTAATTTTTAGCTTGAAATCTGCTGTATAGACTCCCAAAGATTTTTCCAATAAAAGTTAGAATGAATTATGAGATTAGGGTTGAGATATTTAGTTATTTTTGTAAAAAAAAATACTGAAGTTAATATTCTTTAAAGACATCACGTCTTTTCCAGGTTTTGCGACATAAATAACTGATAAAAATCTCAGCTAGGGAACATATTTTTAAATACATTGTAATTTTTGTTCCCAATAATTTTAAATACATAAATTACTTAAAAATACTAAAAAAAAATTTAAAAAATAAGTATTTTATAGAAGTTTAAATAAGCTTCTAAAATTTTTATTTCTTTAAAATTGTAAAGTAATAGCCGGTCAAAATAACTTTTTCTTTACAGAATAAAGTTAATAGCATAATCTAAAAGTAAAACATCAATTACTTTTACTATTTATTGTCTCCCAAAATATTTTTTAAAAGAGTACTTTGTAGCCTTAAGGAAAGCATTTTCAATAAGAACCAAATTTCTTGTCTAAAATGTATTTGTCACGGCATGCTAATATCAAATTCAATATTTGAACATTCTATTAAACAAAGATGCTAACGCATAAATCTGATTATTAATGCATAATACACCTCTGTACAACAACATAAGGTTCTTAATTTTTCTTTATATTAGGAGTAAAATAATTCATTTAATGTTTGAAATCTCGCGTTAGATTTTTATTCCTGGCATTTCGGGATTACATTTTCCAAATCCCGGGATTAGGATTGGACTATTTATACAAAATATTGTAGAACCAACTTCCGATTTCATGAGAAATGACAATAACAATATCATTAAAGATTTTTTTTTAAAAAAAAATGAATTAATTCAGGACATAAACAAGTAAGACTGTATAGCCTTAACACAGAGTTTAAAAAAGTGTATTTCATTCGAACAGAAAATAATTTGTAATTCGCCTCAAAAACTGTTATATAACCATACTAATAACTATACTAAAGTATACTTATTGAGAGTAAGTATAATACTCTGGTTAATAAGTTAGCTAAAAACAAGTAATATGAAAGAAATTTTTTAAATCAATTCCTACTTAGATCAATGAAGAAACATTCTATAATAGCTAATTTTTATTAAATAATTACAATTAATATAAATATGTATAAACATATGACAAAATCTCAACATTAAGAATGATTTTTATTATTTATCATTAAAGTATCATATTGTCATCCGAAACAATCGTGTATATTAAATTTCAGTTCAACTGAATGCTTTAAAACGTGAGAAAAACCTTTTTCAAGTTTTGACACATGTAGCCGAAAGGGTCGCTAAGTCGCCAAAAATGATGCCAACGTGGCTGTAATTGTAATTCTTTAGATAATTAGTTTTAATTAATTAATTTTCATTAATTATAATTAAATTACTGTATTGCCATCCACATTAATCCTGTATATAATATTTCTTCTCAATCGAGTGATTTAAAATGTATTTTTTTTAACAATTGAAAATTCCACGAACATATACAAATAAATAAATATGTAGAAAGTGGGAGATAAGAGTAAGAATTGAATAACTAATAACTATAAATAAGTACTCAAACAAACACGGCAAGTATCAACTATAAGAGCCTACCACACTTAACACTAATAAACTCGAATAAAAAAAGGTTATAAGAAGTATTAATAGGATTGTTTCCTTTCTAGTAGGGAAACTATATATATAGAATAATAAAAAAATATTATAACATTATATACGGAGATATAATTAAAAATACAAGATATTAATAATGAAAGTATAACAATTTTCTACGTAAACGTCTTTCATGGTCAAGAGTTTGCCAGTGCATCTCGTGATTCCGACCTGGCATCACTTGTCTGTGATTTTAGTCCATTGTAACCTGAAAGTTATACTCTAGTGCTCAGAGTTTAAAATTGTTCCATTAGATTATTTTTCAATACATTTGCCAATACGATCAAAAATTGATTGCAAAAATAAATTCTAAGTACGTATTTCATAAAAAAAAATATATCAATCTTCTGAAAATTAAATTCTTATAAAATTTTGATGAGATACAAATTTTATACTATAATTTAGACAAGGATTATATCACTGGTTTAGTTATTATAATCTGGGGAATTGAAGAAACACCAAGGTCTTGCAAACCCTCATTCATTTCAAAAAATAATAATGCATGCAATTATCATTTTACCGAATTATGAAAGCATCCTTATACATAACACTTTTTGGATGAAATGTAATATTTTTGATCAAACCACGATGTTGAGATATGTTTCTACAGAAATTACTTATTCCTAAAATGGATAAAATTTAACTAATTTAAAACTGACTTAAATATTACTTAAAAATTAAAAACACCATTCAATTTCTAAGCATACCATAGTTTATTAATGTAAAAAGAAACAAACCTAACGTATATTCATCAAATATGTAGGTTAGCATTTCTCAAACTGTGTGGCTCTCCCCCCTGGATGAGGCATGATAACTCCACAAGGGGGGCGTGAGCATATCGAGAACATAAGAATAAAAAAATTAACTGGAATGATGTAAAACAAAATTTAATTCATATACAACATCTAGCAATATTAAGTCATCGAAAATGAAAACTTCAAATTCAAAACGCTCACTAGCTATCTTTTATCCTATAACCAAATAAAAATATATTTTGCTTGCTCTACTGCAATCTCACGATGAAAGGCTTTTTTATTACGTTTTCTTTTTTTCTAAAACACTACTCTTTTTGAGAAAATCAAAACCCAGATCCAGAATAAAAATAATTCGGTAGATAAAAAATTCATCACTGGTATTATTATTGAAATACTGAAAAAAGGATTAAATTCACTTTTCACCCACTGCTGCATATCATCTGTTTGACCATCGAACTTAGTGACATGGTTAGTAACTTCCCCTTTCTTAAATGTTTGTTTTTCATTTAGAGGAATTGTAATTAATGTATTTCTAATAGGTTAAAAATGTGAAATGTATGCCTTTTCCCATGTAAAAGAGTCTTATGGCATTTGGAAAAACACAGCACTTTGAAGGATTATTTGACGAAGATTTATTTTTATGAGTATTCTCAACCATATAAAGCATAATAAAAAACGTTTTACATAATTCCTTTTAGAACATCCATATTTTTATACTGAATACACTATAACACGAAAGTGGTCGTGCGAGGAATCTATGATCTCTAATGAAGGAATTTGAAACTGATCAAGCAAGGGAAGAACATGCTAAATTAATGCATATTAATCATTATAGCGAAAGTTAATTTCAGAAAAGCGAAGAGAACATGAAACAAAAGAAAAAATTTCAAATACTTACTGAAGAACTCCATCAACTAATATATGAAGTCATTTGTGCAACACAAGACACAATTTGCCCTGTTAAAAAGACTACATTCAAGAAAAAGTTCAACATGCTATTTGACGACCAACACACAAAGGACAGTAAAACTCTAATAACTTGAACAAAATATGGCAGTTTTGCCTGCAAATAGCATTCCTGTAATGTTAGCGAAAAATGTATTTGATTTGTATCCTTTATTAATCTCATGGACATTTGAATCAGTTTAGTTCAGCGTTATTGGATTTTTCTCAAATTATAAAAGAAAAATTGAAAAATCCTTGAAAGTAGATGAGTATGCATTCTCTTAATTAAATTATGCACTAGGACATGGATGGCGAACCAATGGCCTGCGACAGAATATTTTGGGCACGCCATCGATCAAAAAAGATTTGCATTTTAGCTTAAAATAATGAAGTTTACTATGAAGTATTATGAACAAACGCGAGTGATCCATCGCGAGCCGACAAGTTGGGGAGCAGACGCGTTTGTTATGCCTTGCGTAAATACTTCGTATATTATAAATTGCTAATGATACAAGGTTTATCTACGCATAGTGTGTGCATATAACTATTTCTAAATATATTCAAGTTGTTTAAGAAACATATTCTAACGTTTACATTAATAGTTCAGCTTGTATACATCTAATTTATTAATGTGATCTAATTCTTGTCTTGTAAGTCTAATCGGTAAAATAACTCTCACTGCTTTATTTTTAAAATTTTTAATGACCTGAGACAAAAGCGAAAGAGCAGACACTACAGAAATCTCGTACAAGCACTCAATTTCCTAAAAACAAATAAATCTGCCCATTGGTCCACAGTCGTGCGCAGTCAGTAAAAAGGGTTTTTGGCGGGGGAAGGAATCGAGAGAGAACACATAGAATAGTCAATTTCATCATCAATAGTCATCGACACAACCGTAAATTTAACGTTTTGTGTTAAATTTACGGTTTTTAACTGCTATTTAACATGGCTAGTTCAACAAAAAAACAAAAAGTGCAAGATAGTAAGTGTAGCAGAGAATTTCAAACTTGGTGGACTGAGAAATATGGCATGATCAATAAAGGCGATAAAGCGGTGTGTGTTTTATGTTCTCGAACAGTGGTATGCAGAACATCGTCTGTAAAACGGCATTTTGAAACAAATCACAAATCCTTTTGTGAAAAAAAGCGAACCAAAGCAAAAGAATTAATTGCAAGTGCAATAAAAGACAGAAATAAACAGTTGACGTCTATGTTTAAATATGTAAGCAAAAATTGTCACAAGTGCGGCAAGTTATTCGGCTGTAAATGCCATTGCTCGGAATGGTAAACCTTTTCAAGAGGGAGAGTTTTTGAAGGAAGCTTGGTTGGTATGTGCGCCCTCACTTTTTGATGATTTTGATAATAAAGATAAGATAATTCAGCGCATCAAAGATGTTCCTATATCTAGAAACACTATGAAATATAGAATCTTGGAACTGGCAGAAAACGTTACAGATCAACAAAAAAATGACATTAACTCCGCTCCTTTTATATCGCTATGTCTTGACGAAATTATTGACATTACTAAATCGGCACGGTTAGCTCTTTGCTCGATATTGTGTAGGAAACATCATTAAAGAAGAATTAATTGCGATAACATTGTTGTTAACAACTACAAAGGGCACAGATATTTGTACGGACGTAAGAAATTCGCTTGCTGCGAAAGAAATTGATTGGAAAAAATTGTTTCAGTAACCACTGATGGTGCTCCAAATATGGTAGGAAAAAAAATTAAATTATTTAAAACAGACGTAGGACATTCGATTCTTGAATGCCACTGCATTATTCACCAACAAGCCTTATGGGCAAAGAGTGGTTTAACATCTCTTGATAAAGTAATAACTTAAGTCACAAAAATAGCCAACCTCATATCGTCGAAGGCTTTAAATAAACGAAAGTTTGACGCTTTGGATGAAGTCAACTCCGTGTATAATGACTTATAATAACGTATAACAATGTTCGCTGGTTGAGCCGCGGGAACGTACTTCAAAGATTTGTTGATTGCTTGGAAGAAATCAGACTGTTTCTTCAAAATGAGAGCAAAATTGAACAATACCCGCAGTTGATGGATATTATGTGGCTTTTAAAATTGATGTATTTTACAGAAATATGCCAACATTTCAAAGAATTGAACATAAAGCTTCAAGGCTCGAATAAAACAGTTATCGTCATGATGGATCTCATTCGCGCTTTTGAAGCTAAACTATATGTTTTCAGAAACGATATTATTACAAAAAACTACAGGTACTTCCCAAACTTGAAAAAAAAATATCAAAGATTTAGATGCCCAAGAGAAACGAAATGAAGAAAAAGTTATTAATGACTTTATTTCCATAATGGATTCTTTAATCAAAGAATTTTCAGTGAGATTTTCTCAGTTCAAGGAATTATTTGAAACGTTCAAATTTATTATGTACCCTGATGTGATTTCGTTTAATAAACTGAACTTGTCTCAATTCGATTGGTTGGAAATTGAAGAACTTGAAATGCAACTGATTGATTTCCAGTCTAGATCAATATGGATTCAAAAGTTTATTGAAGCAAGGAAAAAGTTGGAATTGATTAAAGCAGAAAGATTGACAAGCAATATAATTAAAAATACCAGTAACGAAATTTTGGAAACATGAAATTCGATTCCAGACGCCTTTAACTGTTTGAAGAAGTTGCAATATGCTATTTTAACCATATTTTCATCTACCTATGCCTGCGAGTCATTATTATCACAGATAAATAACATCAAAGACTCACCTAGAAACCGTTTAAAAGATGACTCTAATTCAGCATGCATTCTACTAAAAGTAACATCTTATAATCCTGATATAAGTTATTTATCATCTACAACAGCAAAAATCACACTAATGTTATTTTAATTTAAATTACAAGTATAACTAAAACATTCACTACTATACAGTGCAAAATGTATTTATTCGTATTTAGTTGTATCAGTTCCTCAATAATGACAATTCAAAGTTATTTGATGGCACGCCTATAACTCATTAAACGTTTTTTTTTAGAAAAAAAAATGGCACGTTGACCCAAAAAGGTTCACCACCCCTGCATTAGAATTACGGTTTTTATGGTGTGCAATAAAAATAATTATAAAAAAAAAGATTGGGGTAGCTGAGTCATCACGCGTGACCATTAACATTAATATTGAGTGCGCGCCTGCTCCCGGGTTAAAAAGTGGCCGCGGTAGCCGAGTGGTCAAGGTATCGGGTCATGGTTAGTCTTGTCACGAGTTCGAGCCCAGTACCAATAAAGACCCGCCGTGTAGAGATGTGATGCACGTTAAATCTGTCGAGAGCTGAAACGTCCTCCAGTTGGTGTGGTGTGGTAGTTAGGAGAGGGTGTGCCAGCTCAGATGTCGTCCACGTCACTTGACCATGGTTCAAAATTAATTGTTTCGACGCCAAACGCCCTCGTGTAGCTGAACAGTGCGACGTTAATATTCATTCATTTACTCACCCGTTTTTAATAATTTTGAAGTCTTCTTGCTTTAAATATTAAAAAAAACGCAAGTATTCTTTATTGAAATTTTATATTATTTTCCATTTCCTTAACATTTACTCTAAATGCTAATTCTGTGAGACTTAAAATTACAGTTTATTTAAAACTATTTACAAGGCTTAATTCTCCTCACAATTCAGCTATTATATCAAGAAGAATATTTTATTTTTTTAAAAAAAATTAGCTCATGTAAAGAGAGTGGGTACTTCAGCCAGTATACTTTTAATGTATCACTACTGCACAAGGTATTGCGTAACTAATATTCTTAATAAAAAGTTAAGAACAAGTTTAATAATTATTAGTGACTTCCATGGGATTGTCTTGCACAGCAAAGTGTTTCAATGGAAGGCTTAATATTAGACATTTTGAGTAATTTTTCAATATTTAGTTGAGATTTATATTGTGTTGTCAAAGCAGCCCCCATAGAAAATCTAGTTTCACAAAGGTGGGATGTTGAAAATGGTAATAATATACGAAATGCTTTCGCTTTCAGTGCAGAAAATCCATCATCCACCTCTGCCCAAAATTCAAAGATAGTTTTATTACACAATTACCTTTTAATTTCGCCATTGGATGTGAAATATATGAAAATTTCTTCTTCGGGAGTTGAGAGCCCTTCTGAAGTGTTTTGAAATGGAGCCCTAACCCCTTCGTAACTTACTATAAAGTTGTATTTAGCAAGAAAAAACTTTTTAGAATTCTTTGCCAATATTACTGAGTGATTTTCAGTGGTTTTAAAATCAACTTCCACATGTTGCTCTTCAGATTTGTACGTTTTAACGCATAACACACAGGGGCCTTTTTTCTCCATTTACTTCAGTAGTGGTAAATTGAAAATTTAAGTATTCTTAAGAATATTTCCTTGATTTAATTTTTGGAACCATGCTCGTCAGTGTACTTTTTAATACTTTATTATCTTTCAATGTTCGCTCACGACTTAAAAATGTATCTATGATTTTGTTTTAATCTACAGCCGTAAATTCTTAATACCGTGAATTACAACAAGCGTGCAAATTATAAAATGTACATTCAAGCTAGATTCGGTAGCTAAAGAAGTATCGGATCGATAAAAAATTACTGGAATTGTATGAAGTACATAATTTTAAATTTTTTGCTCAGACGTCCGATAGGTTACCCAGACTCAAGTAAATGTTCCCGAGAATGCCAGATATGATAGAGAGCAACATAGACTATAATATATTTCTCTAATGACAGTTGTGTACTTTAGAAATGAACGATGAAGGAAATAAATCTTTAATTAAATGTCATTTCACTATCTGTTCAATTTAAAGATTAGAAATAGAAAAATAACATAATAATTATCCTATTACTTAAGGTGGATTTACCATACGTACGAGAGCGTGAACTTAACACGGAGCCCATTTTTGCATAGAAAAACGCCTCAATTATTATAAAAAAATTTTGACATTGTAACTCATGCATGGTGTTTTTAAAATTTCAAAATATTTCATAAATAATTAGTTTTTCCTTTTAACATGGGAAGGGATAACTCATTTAGCATTACGGTATAGAAAAAAAAATGCAGAACACATTTTATAAAAGAAAATAATGTGTCAATACGGATAAAAATGAGTAGTATGATAAAATAAGTGATTCTCAACAGGATAGTGTAGCCAGAATATAATATTAATGTTTGAGTACTTTTATATCTGAAAAAATATTCCCAATTCGGCCCCTATTTTTAACATTAGACGAAGATAGCCTTAAAAGTAATTTACTTAATATATATATATATATATATATATATATATATATATATATATATATATATATATATAATATATTACTACAAAGTATAACATATATAAAATTTAATACTTATCTTGTTAATTTGTACGGTCTATAACTAAGATAATATTGTAGTTTTAGCGTCAAAGTGGAACATTATTGCATTCAATACTTTGTTATTGTATAAGGTGGGGGGAAGCGATCAAAATTATGAATGGAAACTGGGTCGTCAGCATTGAAAGTTTGAGATACACTGTTGAAGGTCATTAGTAAACAATGCAATCTCAAGTAAAAAATTTATCCTCTTCTATCCAATGAAAAATTGACAAATTTTTAGAGTAGAGTAGTTTGCCACCCAAAGACACACTGAGAATTGTACCACGTGCCACATGTGGCATGCGTACCATAGGTTGCCGACCCCTGTATTACATCAGAGTGCCTGAAGTAGTTATTTTCAATTTCATTTATTTACGATTATACTTTTTACGCTAAGTACTTAAGGTTGTGCTTTTATTGTTCATTATCTTTTTTGAATAGTTTATTTTATATTAAGCATTCATTATATTTTCATGTAAAAAGTTAAAAGTTTAATTATATCATAATTATTTTCTAAAATTTAAATTATTATACCTACAAGGTGATCAGAGTTAAAACATCCCTACTCTGCCTCTCTATACATCGAACTACTTAGTGTAGAGACTCCAAAATTGTTGAACATACTATTCAAGACATGGGGAAACGGATTACGCGAAAGAAATAGTTCCAGAAACAGCGATAGATGGCTCTGTATACCAGATAATCTGAAAAAAGGAAATAATTATCACAAAAAACAAAAACAAAACACATGCAATATGTAATTTTCCTTTTTGATTTCTATTGCTGATATGAAAAAAAGAAGATAAAAAAAAGTGAAGAAACTTAAACTGTCATTGTAATTGAAATTTCGTCCTGTAAGCACAAAAAGTTGCATAAACCATTCGTTTGCAGCTTGTTATTGGCATAAAAAGGGATGAAACTGGAAAAATGTCATTCTTATCATTGATGACTGTCACGCTGCCAAAACGCGATTTTCTTGTGAAGCTGTTTTATGAAAGCAAAGGAAATGCTGCAGCTTCTTTTCGGGAGTTTCGTCGACTTAAAAATTTACACAAAGGACTTCCACAAGCTCTAAAGAGAATGATCGCTCGATTCGAGAAAACTGGACATTTTGGTGTTCAGCCGGGTCGAGGACGCAAATCGACCCGTTCAGGTGTCGTTGAAGATGTTGCCACCGCTATTGTTGATCAATCAATGGATAACGTCATAGGCTGTAGTAGTGCCCGTGCAGTATCACGACACTTGGGTGTTCCCTACAGCACAGTGTGGAATGTACTGAGAAAAGTGGTGCATTTTTTCCCGTACAAAATTCGTCACAATCAGCAGTTGATGGCCAACGACAGGGAGAAGAGACTGACCTTTGCATTGACATTTCTGGCTAGAGTTGAAGTGGATGCATCGTGGCCGTGGAAAATTCTATGGAGTGACGAAGCGCATTTCCATCTAAGTGGAACAGTCAATACCCATAACTGTCGCATTTGAGACCCGGAAAACCCTCGCACCTTCCAAGAGATCCCACTTCACTCACCGAAAGCTACAGTCTGGTATGGATTCAGAGCCACATTCATTCCTGGACCTTTCTTTTTCGAAGAGGCTACTCGCAATGGCCCTGTGACCTGCACCGTGATGGCCAGGAGGTGCAAAAACATGCTTGAAAATTTTGTTGCACCCCAAATGCTACAACACCAATGTCTTGATTCAATTACCTTCATGCAAGATGGAGCGCCTCCACACATTGGACTCTGTGTGCAGCAGTTTCTTCGGCAACATTTTACTAATGATAGAGTGATTAGTCGTGCGTTTCCAACAGCATGGCCACCTCGTTCTCCAGTTCTTAATCCCTGTGACTTTTGGCTGTCTGGATATTTAAAAAATCTTGTTTATCGAGGACGTCTGATAACCTTGGCAGATTTGAAGGACAGTATCACTCTGCATGTGAGAAGCATCTCTGTCGACCAATTACGATCAGCAGTTGAACAAACTCTCCACAGACTGCAAATTTTACATCTTGAAGAAGGGAACCATATTGAGCAGATTCCCTGCATCGATAAGATATGAATGTTTGGTGCGATCGAATAAAATGTGTTACAAATGTGTATTTTGTGTCTTTTTAGTAAATTATCTGTTACACAGCGCCATCTATCGGTGTTTCTGGAACTATTTTTTTTCGCTAAATCCTTTTCCCCATGTCTTGAATAGTATGTTCAACAATTTTTGAGCCTCTACACTGAGTAGTTCGATGTATAGAGAGCTCAGAGTAGGGGTGTTTTAATTCTGATCACCTTGTATATCCCAACATTTTCCATTATTTTAAGCTTATAAAAAAAATGAACTAGATCTGAGAAAGGAGCATTCTTACTATGTTTTCACTAGATAATCTCTTTAGGTTTATTTCCAGACAATCTCTAATATGGCGTTCTTTGTTCAGTTGAACTCCAATCACGTAAATTGGGATCCCTAAAAATCAATTAATTTAATTGGTTTCCAAACAACTGAACTAAGAGACATTCTTAAGAAAAAAATGAAATATATCCCAAATAATAAGATGTCTCTTACGGAAGAGATCATTTAGTAGAAAACTATTATAAACTGTTCAGTTTGTTAGTGAAACAGTTGAGAAAACTGAAGAACTAACTGGATCAAAAACTCTATTTTTTTCAAAATAACTATTGAAACTAACAGGCAAATAAAATGACCCAAACCTAATTATTATAGGGAAAAAAACTTGATAGTGTATTTTTTTTCGTTAAAGTTATTTTTAAAGAATGAAAAGATTCACCCAACTTTTATCAAAAGACATTGCTTGAAAGTTGAGCAAATAATTTATGAAGGTTCTACTCGATAAATTATTTTTTAAACAAAATGTATTGTTTGCTCATATTAATTTTGTCTGAATACAAGAAAGCAAACGTCTAGAAAGCATAATGTTTTTATATTTTGGCCTTAAAATGTCAAATTGGTATTATAGGTAGCAAATATTTATTTCTGAACATATAAATGATTGCGATATTTTTCATATATCAGTATTTGTATCAGTAAACATTTGAATCTCAAACATGCTTCATTACTATTTTACTTTTTTTAAGAAAATTTTACAGTCAGATTAAAATTTGTCACTCAAGATGCTTAAGGGAGTTCACCAAAGTGATGAGTTCGAAAAATAATTTTTTTTCATAAATTGTTTCTTTAACATCTCTAGAATACGGTAGTAAAGTGATTTTGTAAAATTCGAAGTAGTTATAAAGAAGCAGCTGTTAGAAAAGCAGCTGTTCGTAGCGCTAAGTTAAGGTGTTCATTGTTTTAATCGGACTTGAAACTTTTTAAACGAGTTTTTCTCAAAACTGTGTTTTTTAAACTTTTCTCCATTATATCTCAAGAAAGATTTGACCGAATGACTTCAAATTTATAGGGTAGACTCTCAAATGGACTACGATAATTCGAAAATTCCAAATATAGCAAAAAAACATGAAATTCGAAACTTTTTCTTCAGAGGGCTACCAAAAATCTGATTTTTGATATCTTCAATTAAATATAGTTCACATTCTGTGAATTTAAGCTTACCCATTAAAACGCTGTTTCTTTTTTCTTAATTTCAGATATGCCAATCAGCCGGTGTCGTGGAGGAAGTGAGCCTCCATTTTTTCGAGGCGGGTGTGTTCAAAGCACTGTAACTCACATTGTATTGTATATTTTTGCTACAAATTTATATACATACTCTTAAAATACGAAAAAACAAATGATAAAGAAACTTTCTATCTATAGAAAGTTATAGTTTTTAATTGTTCGTCAAAAAAATTCTCTAAGAATGCTTAGAAACCAGCCATCACAGCGATGAACCCCATTAAGAAATCTTGCTTTGGAAATTTTCATTTTTAGCAGGTTCCGAACATCTTTTGAAAAATAACCTAGAGATATATATTTATGCATTGTTTGATTGATTTTGAGATACTTGATTTTTAAAGGAACCGTGAATAACGTAAATCAGGATTGCTGTTTAAAGGTGGTGAAGTTGAAACACGGATGGTGTTGAAAGTGAAATTGTACAAAGAGTTTAAGAGTGCAACCAAAAAAGTGCTCTGACGGATATATATGGTTACATAGGGAGTTAAACAAGGACTCGTAAGTTTAGTGATTTTCCAAGGAGTGAATAACTGAAATTAATGTCATTACGTCTATATTCCAAAATATCAAATCAAAAATAAGTGAAATTTTGTTATTATTGGTTAGAAATTTCGATCTGTTCTAAGGTAATCTATCACTAAGATTCTAGTGTATGCAAACTTTTTAATTCAATAAAGATTGTTAGGTTTACAATGAAGTTTATGACTTAAGACGTGTTCAAACGGAAGTGATTCTAAGCTTTGCATGCGAACAATTTTCAATGTATTTTCTTGAAACAAACGCGACAGTGAAGGTGTATGTACCATGCACACGCGAGCGAAAACGGATTTGTCATAACTGTATTCGTAAGGACGTGGCATGAATTTAAATTTGTCTGGTAGGGTTGAAACTGCGTCCAAAACGGATCTGCAAGCTGTAATAAAGTTTTTTAACACTAAAAAGGTGTAAGCCGGATTGAGCCTGAGTTTGCAACATTTGTTGTGCTACAGAGATTGCAATGGCGACTCTGTACAGTGGATGAAATCTGGTGTCACCACTTCCAGCTGAAAGTTTATCAGCACGCAGTGAAAACGTTACGACCCCTATAGTCCATAAAATTTCAAAGCTTAGCAGTCAGCCGGGAAGATGATGTTGACGGTCTAATGGGTCAACGATATTACTTCGACTATGTCGTACAGACTGCAGTTCTGAAATATTTCCATGACCAACGCACGTAGTTCTTCGTGGAGGGAACTTGGAACCCTCCTAAGCTATGATATGCCGCGTAAACGCCATGGGTTATTTCTTTTTGTAAACTTTGTATGCATTAAATGTTGCTGTTTCTCATTTAATACTGTTTTTTCTTTTTTTTGTCTCATTTCTGACCCTACGCACCTCATCGATACACACCTTGAACCTTCAATTGAACATCCTATATCAGCGTTTCTCAAACTGTGGAGCACGCCCCCTAGGGGAGTCATAACTGTACGAGGGGGCGCGAGCATAGTGAAAAGTCGAAAACAAAAATTACTTAGTCATTGAAAGTAAACAAACAATTTACATTCTGACATAGTAAAAAATAAACACAATGGGCTTTACAATTTACTTAAAAATACTAAGTTAAGAATACAATTTTATAACTACCAGTGACCCCATGGACTTTCCAAATCCCCTCTTATCTTGATAATTTGTACTGTTTAAAGTTAATTACTTTACTGCCGACTTAAACTCTCGCTATTCGTTCACGTAGGCACGCGAATGTGATGTATTGGGGGGGAGAGGTTCGCAATAAGCAAATTCTTTGAAATAAGTAAATCCTTCGCAAATTCTCCCAATGTCCTTTTAATGCATTTCAAAGCCTTCGGAATTTTTTATGGATAGCAGTGTATAGAAAGATCGTACTTCGGGAAGACGTATATATACGTCAGGGACAATTAACGTTTTAAGTGAACGAAACGTTTATTTACGCCGGTAACACTTAAGAGGTTAAAGTCGTATTGCAGCTTTTGCTTCAAAATATAGTATCATTGAATTCAATACATTATTATTGTATGGAAGGGGTCAACGACGGAAAATCAGATTGAATATTGGGTCGCAAGAATTGAAAGTTTGAGAAGCATTGTCCTATATAACACGATTTCCGGTTCTTCCCAAAATATTGGAAACATTATTGAATGATTCCACATTTCCTTCTAATGTAATGGACTGTTATTAACTCATCTAAATTACATGAGATTTATTATTAATATATATATAATTATTTTTATTAATAATTAAGTTAGCACTATTGAGCTAGACACGGGATATAAGCAACGGACCTCGTAATTTAGAAACATGGTCAAATTACTAGGCAGACACCTGATCTGCCCCCCTCTCTAAATTCTCACCAAAGGGAGGATGTTTGAGATTTGACCTTTTAATGTGCACCGCCCCCTTCTGCACGGTTTAGAATTATTTTGACAATGGTAAGAAAATTTGTTACACATTAAGAATAGTAATTCGTCTATAATTACATGATCTCAATTTCACAGTCCATTTACTTTTTCGGTGTAAAATACTCAAAGCGATTTATATAAGACGTTAAATACTAAAATATGTACAAAAAGGTGTCGTTTAAGAAATTTAAAAGATTTAAATATACTTTGGTCTTTCTGCTTTTAATATAGTGGTGAATATATACATACACTGTAGTCCAAAAATTAAGCCCATTTTTAAAGCAAGTTTAACTAAATTATTTACTGGAAATGCTATGACTTTTTGATTATTGCGCTTTTGTTATAAATTTATGATTTACTTATTTTTCTCCTTGAAATTTCTACAGGTCATTTTTTCTGTCGTAAAAGTTTTCAAATTGATTCATAATTTATTGTTGAAAATATTTTGTATGTATCATACATACCATCTATATTTTCATCAGGAAGCATAAAACACGCAAACTTTTTACATTTCTGTATGAAGCACGAAACTTTCATAGAGCCAATTAAAAGAAAATTTATAAATTAGTAAATTTAGTAGAATTCTCATGCGTTAACTAAATTAAGATGTTCTAAATTTCAATACTTTGCCTAAATAAGTGTTTAAAGTTTTAATGTTCTTAGTGTCAAAGTCATTTATGCATGTCACATAAATAAGTGAAGTTCTTAAATTGTTTTCATCGTGGATTTATAAATTTAAGTTATTATACATTCAGTCAATATAATAGGTTTATTCTTGTAGCTTTCATGTAACGTTATTTAAAGAAAATGTCTAATTTTACCCCATTTTTTAAGCCTTTTAATTGTTATAAAAGGGTATCAAAGTCTCCAATTATTTAATGTACTATTTTATGTATTTTGAGAGAGAAGGTTAAATAATATTTAACTAGTTTCTTATCAAATAAACATTTGAAGTGCATAATAAGCATTCACTACAGAATAAACATTCATAAATTCGGTTTGCAAGGGTAGTTAAGTAATCAGTAAGACGTGTATGGTTTTCAACTTTTCAAAAAATTGACGAAGATCCTTGAAATATTCAGTAAGGTACATAGGATATCTTATATATCACTCTCTTCAAATGATCAGTAAGCTCATTAAAGATCATCAAGTACACAATAAGGTGATTATAATTTTAAAATTCCATTTTGTTGATGTACAAGTCAAATACCTTACTGAAAACGCGTAGAAAGTAAGCGGGACATTTTAATTCCCTCAAAAGTAAATATCCAGCAAGAAGTCATTATAGTTTTATTGAAATTATTGAGAAAATTGAATCATATTTATACATATTAAAACCCAAACAACAGTGAAATACTCCAAAGCTAAGAGGAAACAAATTTTGGACAAATTATTGGAATACATAATTAATTTAAGTTTTACAATTTCGAATAAAATGTTGAATACGGATTTGAAAATTCTTCCATGTTTTCTAGTCTCTATTACTGGACATACCTGACCCTGCATTTTCAAAGCAAGAAAAATTGTGATTTAAAATACATATGTCTTATACGTAGGCTTACATGTAATGGGAGATTAAATTTTCAATTTCTTATTGATGATGCCGAATATGTTTGTTTCAAAAAAGGAAATGTTATGTGTAATATATCTCCTTAAAGTTACTGTATAACCCTTGTGACTCTTATTTTTTTTTTTTATAGCAGCATCAATTAATAATTTAACAGTAACGAACACTAAACTACAATGTGTAAATAAGAATATTAGTCAAGTTTTGTGTATCAAAATATGATCATATCAAGATCGATCTCTTTCCAGGAGAAATTGCAGTATAATCATACAGGATACAAGAAAACCCAGTATGTTCAAGCTCCATTTTACAAATTAAAATACAGTAATACATTAAAGTACGTGAACCCGGAGTCGGTCAATTTTCAAATCCCGTCGATTCGTCTTTTGTTTGAGAAAAATGATAAAATTGGTGAAATTGGTAATGTGATTGAAAAAGTTGTCTATACTTGTCATCCAAGTAACTATACAGTGGATAGAGAGAGAGAGAGAGTGATGTTAAAAAAATGCTGGATTTCCACAATCAGGAATTGAAAATGGATGGGCTCATAGACATGCATGGGCATCTTTAGACTCAGTTCAATGAGAGATCTAATAACGGTTAGAAATTTGTCTGAATGCCTATTTAATTGAAAATGGGATAAAAAATTTTGAATAAAAACATACTCCGATGAAGAGTGAGTTTTTCAATAAAACAAGGAATTAAAATAAAAGTGTTAGCATGCTACGTGGAAATTTGGCGTAGGAGGGGGGACTACTTAGCTGGCAGACTACTTTGTTGGGCCGTGGGTAGACTAGGGGTTAAAGCCTCGGACTCCAGAATGGAAAGCCAGGTTTCGATGTCCGATGCCATCAAATACCCTCCGAGTACACTCAGAGTACGTGCTCATTAAATCAGTGGTCCGAAAGTCTTGTGGGCTGAATCACGAGTTCATAGGCTTGGAGAATATTTCCCTCCTCTTCAGTTCTATGCCAAAGTTGTGGAGGGGGAGATAGGTGGTTTCGCCATCTATTCGTGCATTCGGAGAATTTCACCGAATAAATTCGTACTGTCACCTGTATGGTGCTTAAAGCCAAGGCAAACGACAGGTATACATCTAGCCCCTGTCCCAATTTATTTCGTGGGCCTACATTTGACTTCGTCAGACAGGTGGCATTAGAAGCAACAATAACAGACTACTTTGTTGTTAGGTTTTAAGAAACCTTCGACATCAAAATAACTTCTATTTACAATTTAGTGTTTCTGTTATTTAAGATTTTAGTAAGCATTTTTTTCCCAAGCTATTATTTCTTTTCTTCTCCAGTCCTAACTAAAACATAATTTATATGTTTTTATGTGCGAAATCATATACCACCTTACGTAAGTTCGACTTATGTGGTTATCATTCAGCCCCCCCTCCCTATCACGTAAGTTTGGGGTATTACTGTATTCATTTTTCTTATAAACTTACTCATAAGAAACTTTTGCCAGCTGTAAACATTTGATTTTTCCGTGAGCAACATACAAACCAATACTGGCTACTTAGCCGAAACACTGTATAGGTGGCAAAAATTATGTATAGATGAGTTAGTTACTTTTATTTACTTCTGAAGTAATTTCGAAAAGAGCCCTGAGTTAATTTAATTAATCAAAATTAGTACTAATATTTTCTTAGATTTTATATTGTTAATAAAATTGTAGTAATTTTTCTTACGCGTAAAATAACAAAAACTTAACTCACATTCTCTAAACAACAGGAAATTGATTTTGACACGCTAGTTGAATTCATATTTTGTGGCATCAGATTCGAACTTTCATTGTTATTTTCAGTCTTACAATGTCAATTACAGACTGAAATTTGTTTTCATTAAGTTTCGAATAATACTACCATTAAATCACTGGGAAATAAAATTGTAACTTGCTTTGTAATATAAAATGCATTTATGTAAAAAAAAACAAAGCGTAAAATATAAATTAAAAAAACAATAAAAAAGAAAATCATGTATTACTTAAATATATTTTTTGCAATTATTTTTAATTTACATCTAAGTTTGACTCATCTTAAAAATGAGTTTAGATTTTATTAAAATCCTTAGGTTTTCATAATTTAAATATTCAGTAAATTTAACATTCGATTTAGTGATGTATTTTAAACATCTATCACAGATTCTTTAACATTGTTCTGCATTAAAAATATTTGAGTTTAATTATCCTTTATAAACACAAACATGTTTTTTGTAACTCAAAATACGAAAACGAAGAATCTAATATATTATAAAAGCTATCTTTTGAATCATTTTGTATCATTTTGAAATCATTTGCCCGTATTTTATTTTATTTGATACAGTTGCGTTAATAAAAAAATGCATTTATGTAAAAAAAGACTCCAATAAAAGAAAATCTTAAACGTAATTCATTTGAAATTATTTTAGACCTTTATGGACAAGTTACAATTATTTTGTGTTTACATCTAAGTTTGACTCATCTTCTAGTTTAGATTTTAGGTTATTCCTAATTTTCATTAAATCGGCTGAATTTTTATTTATTCCCCAATTTTCAAACATCTAAATGAGATCTTTACTGTTTTTAAATTATTGATTTTAATTATCCTTTTACAGAACTAATCCTCAGAAATTCTTAAGAATCAAAAAATTAAGAATAACACCCTGATAATTTTTTAGGGATAGCATTAATTTCAAGTGGTTAAATATTTTCTTTTAGTCAGTTCGTTCCAATAAAACAAGTAATTTTATATAGACAGACACAAAAACTTAGGAAAATAAAAAATATTACTAATAAATATTTTTCCTCTGCGCAATCGAAATGCATTTGAAGAAAATGCTATTTACTAATGTGCCTTCGTCAAATTAAATGAAGAATTTAAGTACATAAAGAAACTGGCTGATACCCGTCCTATTCCCCAAATATTTCATAACATTAAATGAGACTCTATACTGTTTTTAAGTTATTGATATTTAAATCCTCGCATTAAGGTATGGATAGTATCGAAAAATCTTATACACCTTGAAAATTGATTTAAAACGGAGGGTTACTTGAATTTCTAAAATGGAATTATATTAATTTAGACTCCTAAAACCCTCTCTCCCGGAGTAGATTTCCCCAAACCCAGTTTTATATTGGATCTTCACTCAACAAAAAGAACAAAATATTTATGCTTGCCAGACCTTATTTGTAAAGTTAACCTTTATTTGTAATGTCCTCTTAACCCTCCCCCTCTGATTACCTGTTTTCATGTCAGTAGGTCTAATAATTCCGAAGATGTGGGAATGAGTGAGCTGCTTTTTTAACACGCTTTTATCAGTTTCAATTATATGAAACGGAACCTTTGAATCTGATTTTTACCTGATTTAACGGTCGGATTAATTTGAAATCTTGAAACATTTGAAGGATCGATGACTATACAATAATTTCATAATTTTTTTTTCATTGTCCTGAACAGGACTATTAGGAGACAGAATAATCCAGATTTAGCGACTAAATTATTATACCATTTACAGATTTGATGACTAAAAGATTAAAGAAAACGCTTTTTTTGTCAGCAATTTCTTATTTTAATATAAAGAATTAAAATAAAAAATAAAAAAAAGACTCGTGCATGTAAAAAAAAAAAAAAAATAATTTGTTCTAACTCAGGGTGGGCATACTTTTTTGGTTGAGGGACAAAAATTATATTAAAAAAAAGGGTATGAATAAATGATGGTTAAAAAAACTAAAAATACATATTTTCACTACAGATCCAACTAAAAAATGAAAAATCAATTATATTTCAAAACAACTGAAAAACACGCTTTTATGGTTAATGGAACTAAAAAGTAAATAAACTAAGTCTTAATAAAGGATAAAATGAATGTCATTGTGGCCAAAGCGAGTGGTGGGATTTGTACTACATTTTAACACTAATTCAGAATTTTTGAATAAAACTAGTAAAAAAATAAAAATTGATATAGAGCACCTTAAGCTTTGACCCCAATGACGTTATTTTTCTGGTAAATCATTTTATTCGTATATTATTATTATTATTATTTTACTTTTTAGTTCGACTAACCATAAAAGCGTGTGTTTTAGTTGTTTTAAACTATAATTTATTGTTTATGAAGCTTTAATAATTTTATAAAGAGTAAAATAAAAATTAATACGAAGTAATTTTTCGCTTTAATCAAGATTTTTTTTAACTATTCCCTCGACATCCACATACGCACGCACACATTATCGGACATTACAATTAATACATTCGAATAGTATAACAATTGTGTTATAAATATGTTTCTCTAATTGAATATATTACGTAATCATTCCCCTGTAATACAATCAAAATTATCATAATTTAATGTTTCATTCACTTTTCTTTCATAAAGGAAAAAAATCAAACCTAATTAAACTTCGTAATCTGATACTTTAATGAATATAGGCAGTAAATAAGACATGTGGATCAAACATAAATTTCATGAAAGACGTTCTGCTAAAACGATTGAACTTTAATTTTCCTTTCTTTTTTCATTCAATTCCTACTATTAGCTCACGATCTCTAAATTTATTTATCTGGGTGGAAATTTCAATCGTTAATAAAATACATTTTAAAGCACTCCATTGAGCTGGCATTTTATATACATGATTATTTTGGATGACAATTCAATAACATAATTAAAATTAATAAAAAAATTAATTGACTAAAACTAACTATTTAAATAATTACAAATACAGCTACTTTGGCATCATTTTTGGTGACTTAGCGACCCTTTTGGCGACTTGTGTCAAAACTTGAAAAGGTTTTTTTTTTTCTCACGTGTTAAGGCATTCAGTTGAACTGAAATTTATATACACGATTGTTTTGGATGACAATACGATACTTTAAGGATAATTAATAAAAGCTAATTTCCCCTTAATGTTGAGGATATGTCCTATGTATATACATATTGATATTTATTGTAACTATTTAATAAAAAGTAGCAAAAATGCAATTTTTCTTTGTTAATATAAGTAGGGGAATTGACTTTTTATATATATATATTACTTGTTCTTGAAAATAAATTGACATAAAACGTATCAAAATTTATGATTCTGAAGTGAATATTAAAATATATAAAAAATTATTATCGAATTTTGCTGTCTTGAGGTGAAATGAATTTTTTACACAAATGACTGAAATACACTGGGATTTCTTTCAGTATCCAAGAAGCTATCTTGTAAATTATTCAAACATGCTTAGTCTATAAGGTTTAATTTTCTTTTTAACTAAAGAAAAGTCTTCGTGTTTCTAATCATCATTTTAACAAATGATTTAATAATCTTTAACTCCAGAGCGATGGTGAAAACTTATGACAGAAAAAAGATTTTTAATCAGAAGAGGAAAAAAATTAGTAGTTAAAAAAGATACGTCGTGAAAATGACATAAAATGTATTAAAGTAACTTTTTTTATGTAAAACTGAATTAACGAAATAAAATTACTTAATGAGTGCACATACAAATGCAGTTTAAATTAAATTAATTTGGAGTAGACAGTACAAAGTAAAAATAAAACTCAGAATTATGAAGTATGAGAAATTGAACGTAATGTTCAAATTAACCAGTCTTCCTGATATAATTGTAAGATCGATATACTAATACTTCGTAATGCTGTGTAACTGTAAATTGCAATTACCGTAAAAGCTGGCGTATAACGTGCACTTATTAAGGCTGCGCATTATACGACGGGTATAAAAACGATAGCTTTAAAAATAACAAAAGAGATGAGCATAAAAAATTTACTTCTACATATATTGAAATACTGTTTGATTAAAAGAAATGACATGTCTTGAAAACTAAAAGAGTTACAGTTCTCGATGTATACAATTTTTAAAAAAAGTTTGGGATAATACCTCAAATAAATGACTTAAAAACATAAGAGCATTGTATAGCAACATTTCAAATTTCTTCGTAAAAACGGAGTGTGCGTTATACAGCGAAAATACCTAAAAATTAAAAAATGCAGTTTGAAACTATAGGGGGCGTTATACGCCGGATTTTACGGTACTTTGAAATTCAGTATAATTTTGTTTTTTTAGTTTAACACCTTTGACACGAGATTTTTTTTAAATTTTTTTTAATGAAAAACTAGTAAAAAAAATATTGAGTATATTTTTTTTACAGAAAATGAATATATAGGTATAGTGTAAATTATTTTTTTGTAATTTCAGTTGTGGTGGGGGGTCAAATGTAGTTCAGAGGAACGTGTAAATTTATACTGTACTTTATAAAATATTATCATAAGAAGCAACTTCTTTTATTTCTAATCACGCCTATACACGGCTTGTCTTCAGCAGTATTAGGCTTGAACTCATAATACGATAGCCTTGAGTCCGTTACCTTGACCACTAGGATGCCGTGACCACTCTCTTATATTGAAGGAATTGCTTTTCTTCTCAACATAACAAAGTAAAATGGAAACATAGTTCTACATCCTGTGTCTTTCCAACGTAGAATAACCTCTCAAATTGTGAAGGATATAAGCATAACTACCCTTATTATTTTTGGAAACAATTACTATAAAATTACGAAAATTGTTCTCAGTATTTTTAAGTAGGATAAAAAAAAACATTTTATTGAGTAATTTTATATTGATGTTTAAACCACGGACTTATTCCAAAAAATGTGTTGATAGACAAATTAAGAAAAGTAATTTATGAACATAAATAAATTTAAACGTTTAGTGATGCTCATGATAATGTTTGAGGAATTGAATGTTGTACAAAACATAAGTAGTAAAATAAAACAAAAACTCTTAGCATGGTGATCGAATACGATGACCAGTAAATTTGTAATTCACTACCTCTATTGATGGAATTGAAGCTCTTAGTTCTAAAAAATTGAAAAGGAAAAAAAAAGGAATGGAGAGCATTGCATATTTTAAAGTTTTCTAAAGAATGTAATTGAAGCTAAAAGCTGTGCTGCGCTGTAATTACATACAAGATTTTAAAGTTAATAAATGAAACATTTAGGTAATACATAGATCTCATAGAAATGAGAACTACAAAATAGCGTTTTATCAATACAAAAAATTGATAAAAATAACTTACTTATTTTCAGGGGCTCTCGTGGTTCATCAATTTCCTACGAGGAATTCGAGAATTACTGTGGATCGACTTCCGAGGAAATCGAAATGGAGCCCGTGATTTTCGTAAGTAAAATATCCATCGTTTTCTGTTAGATTTCAATCCGATATTTTTTACATTAGGGCACGAGGGAAGAGGGGGTACTAAAAGACGCACAATACTAATGATTCCTATCAGAAAAATTTAGAAAATTATGGTAATTCCAAATTTAACTGTCACATTAAGGCATGATAAAAACGAAAAGAAAGGGTTTCAGAAATTATACTCAAAAAAGGTCTTTAAAAAAATTAGAATTCAGGATCATTTTAGCAATCGCTTAAAGATATTGATTTGAATATTTTGTCATTTTCACGCCCATCACACAAGTGAAACTCTTTCTCTTCTCTCTGTCTTATTTTACTATTTTTTTTCGGAAGTTAGTAGTTATCTTTCGAGCGTAGTCTGAAATCAAAAACTAAATGCGCACGACCCCAAACTTAAAAAAATGCCTTACTGTTCTTATTTATTAAGTATAAAATTACATTTTTCGATCGGCCACCATCAAATACCTGAAATAATGCTTTGCACTTCTCTTTTTACATTCAAAAGTGAAAGAAAAAAAATAGGGTTGTATCTCAAAATAAGATCATATTCATTTAAGCAAAGTGAAAAATGGCTTAAGATATGATTATAAAAAACGTCATTACGGATAGATATCTGCGATTTTATAAAATTGTACTTTGCTTGCTCCCCGATGTAACGAATAATGCCGATTTAACAAAGAAATGTTCGATCCCGAAGAATTTATTAATTCCAGTCCGGCTGTACTTACAGGCATAGGAATATCTAAAAGTTATTTGTAATATGATGCATCATGAAGTATGGTACAACATTAAGTCTAACTCTACAAGTCCTACAACATAATCTTGTATCTTTCCTTATCTTCTCACCAGTCTCATCTCTTTCTTTAGACTTTAGTAGCATCTAACATAGGGGCTGGAAATCTTTTAGCAGTGGACGTACCAAGCCAGTCTACCTCTATGATTCAGCGTGTTACATATTCGGACATTTTCGCAACATTTCGATTACCGCCATAATACATGCAGAATTGGAAATTAGAGGTCGTAATAGAGATTTTCAGTTTCTTTTTATGTATTGGTTTTGAACAGTTACATATAAAAGATATTTCTTAGCATAAAAATAAACAGCACTAAATATAACAGTTTCTTTCAGAATTTTTCAAAAAAGAATTAAAATTGTGCATATATTATGTATTTTTAAAAAAGTTTTTATAAAGTAAGAAATATAGAACATAAAAAAATAAGTATTTAACTTATTACAGTTAAATAAACAGATAAATTTAAATTTTAATACAAACCCAGTGCTTGCACCGCACTATTTTCCTATCGTAAAATCAGGAGTATATTGTGTGAATTTCAATTTGACACGATTTTGAGCATTCAGTTGATAAACACGTTATTTGCGAACTTGAAGTATTTTTCATTTGTGGAAATAATTTTTAATTCAGAGATATATGTGGAACCCCCCAATGTGAGTGAGTAAGTGAATATCAACGCCACATTGTTCAGCTACTGATTTTGGCAACGGACTTCGGCATTCAGAAACATGGTCAAGTGACTAGGAGAATGGGATACCTCAGCTGACACCCTCTCTACTAACTACCACACCACACCATCGGGAGGACGTTTGAGCTCTCGACGGATTTGAAGTGTATCTCACCCCTACATGATGGGTCTTTAGTGGTACATTGCTCAAACTCGTGACATGCCAGCCACGATCGACACCTTGATCACTAGGCTACCGCGGCCATTATGTAGGACCAAAAGCGGAAAGCAGAGTACATGCAATGTTTCTCTCTTTAAACAATTAAATCTCCCCAGCAATGGCATTCAATAACTTACAAAATACCTGCAAATTTTTCTTTAAAGTTATTTTTCAGTTGTTTTCATAATTCCGTCTCCGTCCATAATTCTGAAAAAAAAGTTTATTTACAAAAATTTATCAACTACCATTCACTCAAAATTTGATAAATTTGTTGAGTAGTGCAGAGCTCCACTGAGAATAGTACCGAGCGTGTCATAGGTAGCTGACCCCTTATCTAACCTATCTGTTTTTACTAGAAAGGAACTCAGACTGACAATAGAAATAAAATATCGTGGAATACAAGATCCCTCGTGTTCAAATGCTTTAAGGGGTTAAAACGCCATATTTAAAAGATACTGCAAGTAATGTATTATGTATCTTCTACAAACAGTTTATTTTTTCCTGAATGTAAAAAAACGCTGTTTATTATAAAATAAACTTATATAAAATCAAAATTTTGAAAAATATTCGCATAAAATTCTTTGAATTGTTCTTTATATAACCAATATTTTTTTCTTTGTGTTTTCTTAATTCTTTTGTAAACTGCTACTAATGGTATGCGGCTTTCATAAGGACGAGTGAATAGATATTCTTTTATGCAGGCTTTTATCTGGTTCAATAAACCACGGCATTTGTTGTCCGATTACGGAGCAATGATGTCCAACTGTCTGGTTCCAGTCTGCTTTCGCCAGGGAGACAATATATCGGTCATCATTTACCGTCGTTTTTCTAAGCCTTTCATACAATAGTAACTGTCATTTGGACGACTTCTTAAACTTTTTATAAACTACACTTATATTCAATCCCATTCACTTTTACAACACGTATCAGGACAGCCAATAGAGTGCCTACTCACTGAGTGTTTTTAGACAATGACAAACAGAACTCACATCCATGTTTAGGAGTTTTCTCGCCAATTTCGGATGCCTCCGAAACAGCTCCCCTGACTACTCCTTCTTATCACATCCTCCCAGCCAATCAGGATAGTCACAATTATAAAAAAGCCCATCAACATCAAACATCATTCAAATTTTCAGATATGAGATGGAGGAACGCTTAGCTTTGCATTCCTGAGTGACATTTAGCCGTCATATTCATACTATGTCCATCTTCAAATTATCGAACATTCTACTACGTGTAAAGGGACCCTGAGTACTTTTTATAGCCATTATGAACATACCATTTCCTTTTCTCTTCCAGGAAATGTCTGGAAACGCGTCCTTCCTCCTCCTTTTTCATTGCTAATCAAGGCATGTATTCTACATGTTTGCCAGCCGTTAGGTCCCCTTTGATGTCACAGCAGTGATATTTGCGTATGTGTATCACCTTTGTACTGAACTGCATTTTCACTGTACGGCTCACAAAATGTCATCTTTAAGACTTGCATCGTTATACATTGAAGAAATGCATTTGTTGCTTAAATTTTACACGCTAGGTTACAATCTCTAAAAATGTTTTTAAAAAATGGTTTAAATTCTAAGGAAATCGGGCATTTTTCACTGTATACACATACCTAAACTGCTGGACAATTGCTAAGGACGCATACACAAATTGCTATGTAGCATAACATTAAGCGAGACATGAAGCCTAGTAGGATAAAATATAGTTGCCACACTGTTCAGACATTAGAATAAAGAATATTTATTGTTCTGGGAAGTACAAAAGCTGTGAAACATCTGAAAGAAAAAAATATGTTCATTTGATCTGCGTACGAAGAAATGGAACAATGCACCTTAAAGAAAGGTATCAGTACGGGATATGTCCACCGTGGAGTGTGATGCAACATTCCACACGTCATACCATACTTTGCACAACATTACCCAGCAGCTGTTGAGGCAATTTATCCCATTCCTCTGTGAGTGCACGGATGAGGGTGTTCTTGTTTGTCGGAGGATAGTTTCGACCAGCAACTTGCCTCCCCAAAGTATCCCACACATTTTCAATGGGTTTTAGATCTGGAGAACGCGCTGGCCATACGAGACGTTGAATATCCTCGCTGTCTAGACAATCCTGAACAGCGAGTGTTCGATGACATGTTGCGTTGTCGTCCATAAAAACAAATTTATCACCGACAGCACCACGGAAAAGACGAACATGTGGAAGTAGAACTTCATCAATGTATCGTTGGCCCGTCATAGTCCCATTCGCAACCACATGTAGGCGCGTGCGGCCATTGATCATGAGGCCGGCCCACACCATGATATTGCACGTCGGATATCTGTCCTTTTCCTGGATATTTTCTGGACGATAAGCAGTACCACTCTCGCGCCAGATCAGTTGGCGTCTACAATCCGAAGACAGACTGAACCTACTCTCATCTGAGAATAGTACGCATGCCCAGTCCTGTTCAGTCCAATTGTGATGCTCACGACACCATTGTAAACGGGCAGTACGGTGCTGTCTGGTCAATGGGACACACAACAGGTCTGCGTGCGTATAGTCCTCCTCCACTTAAACGTCTGGCAACAGTTATTCGGGATATCTGCTTTCTTGTGGCTGCAAGAAACTGATTTGCCACTCGATGAGCTGTGGTTCGTCTGTTCCTTTTTGCTGATAGGACGATATATCTGTCTTCTGCAGGCGTCGTACTTCTAACACGACCTCCCCAGTGCGGTCTATTACACATTCCAGTAGTTTTAAATGACTTCCACAGCCGTGAAACAACGCTGTGAGCAATGTCGAACTCCCTGGCAACATCTGTAATTTTTCGCCCTTCTTCGATCTTTCCAATAATTCGGCCATGCATAAAATCATCTATGTGATGTCGGGAAGACATGCCATAAATTTTAAGTTCGTCTATTAAATCTTTCCTGTAAAACTTTGACTTGAAACAACAACTACCCACAAGCGTCAAAACCTTTAAAGCTCTTATGAACGCTATCACGTGATGAACAGACGTGGAAAAAAAGTTGCATACTCATACTTCTTCTTAATAATATCCCGCACTTATTCTAATTTTCCACATTTTGCTTCCTTTCATTTTGTGGTTGCTATGGATGATAGTGTTATTCGTCCTTAGCAATTGTCCAGCAGTATATATACTATCTAAAATTTAACCACAACATAGTTGCGTAACGTTCTCACCGGAACCCCCTTATTGCCTGGGAACCAGGGTTCTAGGGAGCTGAAAGCCTGATCATCGCAAAGTACGTTTTGGGCCCAAAACCCTGGCTTTGTAGGAGTACTTTAACAGTCTATGTTAAACCATTGCCACAACATGAAATTATCCTGAAGATAAATATGTAATGTACATTAATAACTTTAAAATCAAGCAGCATGGCTGTAGATTATACATGTATTACAAATTCTAAATCCCACATCATGTAGTACCATTCTAATATGTTTACTATGAAATAATTTGCTACTAATTTGAAGGTGGATCTAAATACATTTATGATGTAGAATTTCTTTAAGTAGTTAAAGCTGGTAAAGTTGAAAATATTTTCAGCTTTTAGCTAATAAAAAGAATATAATTGAAGGGAAAAAATAATAACTAAAAAATCAATAAAAATAATAATAAGGGTACATAAGAATATATGTGCATATATACTCGTATATATACACTCTGTCGCAAAAAAATATATGCACCCAGAAGAAATTAAGCTACAATCACGAAACTCGGCAAGAATGTAGTCTGAAGAGATATGCAAATGATTTTTCGAAGCTAATGAGACAAGGCTAAGTGTGCTATGCGCATATTAGTTGCGCAACTGGGAGAGTTTAAAAGCATGCGTACGAGCGCCGTACGGCTATCCAAACGAATAAAGACGATATTGAGACTTAGGATGCCTCTAAGATGTAACCGGCGGCAGTTGAAAATATTTTAGTTTTAGCGATAACAGTGGATCACAGAAGGTAACCGTCGCGGAGGGTCAGGACGTCCCAGGAACACAAATGATCGCGAGGATCGTGCAATCAGAAGAGTGGCCACTTCGGCACCAACAACGTCGCTAGCATCGATTCAACGCCACTTACCTCCTTCCAGACATCCAGTGCCATCAAAAAACCATAATAGACGACTGACCGAAGTTGGCTTGAGGAGCCGACGTCCGCTAAGACGCTTTCCACTGACCCCACATCATAGGCAGTGTCGACTGGATTTTGCCGACCTCGGGCAACTTGGAGTGTGACAGACTGGAGACGTGTCATCTTCAACGAATCCCGATTCAGTCTCAGTGCTGATGACCACCGCACACGTGTCTGGAGGCGCACCGGCCAGCGGTCCGATCCGGCATTTATTGTCGAGCGGCATACAGCAATTTCACAAGGTGTGACAGTGTGGGGAGCAATTTCTTGGGACACACGATCATCTTTAGTGGTCCTTCAAGGCACTTTGACAGCTCGCAGATACGTGGACGATATTTTTAACGCCGATTGTTCTACCCATGCTATCAAGTCGCCCAGGTGCCTTTTATCAACAGGATATGCTCGTCCACATACTGCGCGACTCTCCCAACAATGTCTTCAAGGATATGACGTCCTACCATGGCCTGCCAGGTCACCAGATCTTTTGCCAATAGAGCATGTCTGGACGCGCTGGGAAGGCAACTGCAGCCGTCGAGATACAGGAGAATTAACTGCGCAGATGCAAAGACTATGGCAGGATCTTCCACAGGGGGTCATAAGTGATCTAATTGAATCGATGCCACGCCGAATTTCTGCTTGTATAGCTGCCAGAGGTGGCTTTTGTACTACTTACTGATTTTTAACCTTTTGCAAGCTGTAACCGCTTAATAAAATGATATTTTGTTCTGAATTTTTAATCATTTGTTTATTTTCATATACACTACATGCATACCAAATTTCGTGAATGTAGCTCAATTTCTTCTGGGTGCATATATTTTTTGCGACAGAGTGTATATATATATATATATATATATATATATATATATATATATATATATATATGTAATCTCCTTAAAGTAATATGATTATCTCGTTGGTAGTTTTTTATACAAAATATTAGGTTGGGGAAAACAAATCCATTATTTTTGCACGAAATTCCAGTCTTCATTTAACATGGTTCGGATTGCCCGATTATGCACCGTTTTGTTGTATAATTTGTTGCCATTTTAAAGGTAGCTTCATAATGCCTCTCTCATAGAAGTCTTGGGATATTTTTTGGCGAAAGCTCTTATAATATGTTTTCACAATCTTCTTTTGATTCTAATTTCCAATCCCTCAGGAAGTTTGGCAAAGCCAGAAAAGAGGAGTAATCACACTTTGTTTAAGGTCCGGACTATACGGTGGATGCACTAAAACTTCTTAACTAAGCTCCTAGAGTATCTGTGGAGTCACTACAGACGTGTGTGGCCTGGTGTTGTCCTGATGGATCCCAACACCTCTTCTGTTCGGCAAATCTGGCCGTTCCTGGTCAATCGCTAGCTTCGAACGGTTCAGCTGCTGACAGTAGAGATCTGAATTTAGTGTTTGGTCTAACGGAAGAAACTCATAATAAATTATTCCTTTCCATTCTTACCAAATACACAGTAGAATCTTCCTGATCATTAGCTCTGGTTTGGCCACCATTTGAGTTACATCACCGCGCTTTTTCCAAGACCGTTTTCGCACAATATTGTCGTATGTGACCCATTTCTCATCCCCAGTTACCATCCGCTTAAGAAATGGATTGATTTCACTCTGTTTAGCCAAGGTTTCACTGATGGAAATTTGATCCATCATGTTTTTGGTTATTAATTGGTGTGGCACCTAAACATCGAGCTTATTTTTTAATCAAACTTTGCACAAATTATTTCAAACTGTTTTATGGTCTATCTTTAGCTCATAGGTGATGCTATGACTACTAACATGTCGGTCAACTTCGATTATTTATGTGATACCTGCTTGTGCGAGGGGCATCTTTAACATCGAAAATGCCTAAACAAAATCAAAGAAACTAAAATTGCACGTAATTAGCTTTTACAGTATCAGCAACATAAACGCCATTCACAATTGTAGTCGCCTGGCTTGCACGTTCGCCTCTATCAAAAAAACACTTTAAAATATACCGAAATTTCTCTTTGTTGACTTCCATTTTTAACACCATGTAACTCATAACTGAATGGACCAAACAAAAAAATGTCAAAATATTTTTTAGTGTGAAATGTCACCTTGTCAACGAGTATAAATTTGAAATTGTTGAATCGATACTTCACGAGGTATCGACACTGCAGACATCTACCGAAAAAATAATAGATTTCTTTATCCCCAAAATAATATATGAATAAATTATTTAATTTTACATGCTGTTTAATAAAAACTCCTTCACAGAAGATGGTACAACAATAAACTATTATGGTGCAAAATTGATCACAATTACACGTTTATCTTTTCTCCTTCTCGGTGTTGCGGATTCCTGGAATTCGAGATCAGACAACTATGTGACAGCTCTGAACTATCCCAACAGCATGATTATCCGCTATCTATATCCCCTGTTGTACCTCCTACTCTCGCTTATTTGTTACGGGGAAAGATATGGCGCAGACAAACGAGCTTGTAAAATGTCTACATTTATACGCCCACAACATCGGCAGATTATTCTGGATTCTAGAGCACTGGTAGACATTCCGGTCAATACCATCCACTAGTCGGTGTTCCAGTTTTCATAGTATGTGGTAGGGGTTTTGTTAAATACTGATGCACTTCTTATACTTAATTTAACTAATTTTTAAAGACATTCAAATTGATTTTTTAAAAAAAAAAAAAATATTTAAAATTTTTCATAGGGTTATTTAAAATTTTCATAAGGATTTAATTACATTATATAGTGTTTTGTTATAATGAACTAGCCGTAATCCACCCACTTTGCTAAGTTTTCACGATGCTGTATAAATATATGCTGTTTATATATGTATATATAAATTCATGATATCTAAGTCCTAGCATAAAAAATTCGATTGTATTGGAAAATATTTGAAAGCTGTAACTCTCGCATTTTGACATAAAAATGACAAAACTTCTAATAAACCCCAAAATTGAATAAGGACTTTTTACGCTTTTGTAACCCCAAATGGATTTCCCCAAGAACCATTTTCAGTGGATATTTTCTCCGTAAACAAAAAAACACGGTGTCGAAGTCGAATTTGAAATCTAAACCTAATAGCGCAAAACCTAATTTTTATTATCAATACGCCCCGTAACCCCGTTGAGAGTCGATTAACAAAATAACCCTTCTTACAGGGTTTCCATTCAACAAAAAAAACATACAAACCATATTTCATTATTAAATTTCTAGTAGTTTAAAAACGGATTTTTTTTGCAATACACCCCATTAACCTCCTCACTCATCCCAGGAATTGATTTTCGTAAAATCCATTCTTAGTGAATCTCTATTCAACAACAGAAACATGGTTAACATATGCCAAGTATGTGGGCCTAAAAATTCAAAAACAGGATCTTTTCTCTAGCTTCCCTTGATTACTTGTAACTCCCCTTTGCGGTTTATTTTAGCAAAACTGTTAGAGGAACTCAATTTCGTGAAAGGAACATGCCTATCAAATTTCAACAATGTAAGTCTAATAGTTTAAAAATGGAGCCCCTTGATGGTCAAATTTCAAGTAATCAAATTCAAGATGGTACGAAATTTCAAGACGGTATGCCTTATTATTTAAAATGAAAATAACTATCCACAACAAACCTTAGACCTCCATAACTCCACTTAGGGTTCGATTTTCACTAAGCCCATTTTGTGTCTAATATCTACCCCATGAAAGTAATCTTCTAGCCAAACTTTCTGCACATTTAATAATTTAAAAATGGAAATAATTATGTATAACATCCCTCAATCACCCACAACGCCACTTGGGGCTTTGTTTTATTTCCCATACTGCATTACAATTGACAATGTAAAATAATACAAATCTACAACGTAGTTTTGAGCTAGATGCATCATTGGTAGGAATATACGCCATCATTATGATTAAAAATTCTGAGTAACGTGCGAATAGCAACACACTATGCAAGTAAAGCTGAGTAGTACTACAACCACCTACTTTGAGACTGGCCATAGCCAGTAATTTATCTCTAATCTCTACGCAGTTAGTTTCAAAAGAGTCAACTCCTGCCTAAGATTTCAAACAAAAAAAGTGACATTGTTTGTTGTTTGTTAGAAACAATAGAAATACGCTCCTGGCTATTTTACAGAGTACCTGAAGATGGATTTTATATAAAATATGTTGCAAGTGAACAGCGTTCTGTGTATTTATTTTCTCATGAAACGTTATTCAAAGAAATAATGATGTTCAGTCGATTATGAAAACATTTTTGTCCTTGATATTATTAATAACATAAGTCTTTCCACTACACCCCTATTTTTAATGTTACTAACAGTAGTAATCAAAATTGATATTAATATTGCAAACACACGTGTATCTATCTATCTGTCTATCTATATATTTATCCATCTATATGTATCCATCTTCAGTCTATCTATAACTATCTGTTCATATATCATTATATATATTGAAATTTATCTATACATCCATATCTATCTATTTATATATATCTATCAATCCATCCATCTATCGATCTATCTATCTAGGTCGTTCCTTAATCTTTCTATATATCTATCAAAAAATTTATCTATCTTTTTATCAATCTATCTATATAAATTTATCTATATAAATGTAATAATTCCCATTAAATTCCTCTTGAACATCTTTTTAATTTGTAATGGTCCTGGTTTTCAAGACTCGCGCTGAAATAATTAATTATTGGCTGCCCACCTGACGGGAATATAACCTTAGCCAAGACTCTCTGGAAAATATCTCTGTTTTTTTTTTGCCATCGTCACCATGTAACGTGGGTGTGTAATTTTGTGTTGTGTGTTTTCTGTGGCATGTTATGTTTAAGGTGTACATGTTTGTGGGTGGGTGTCTCCATGTATAAAAAACAGGATTAATTAAGCTAATGCCTACCTCGTCATTAACCTCTCAATGCAACATCAACAATGTAAAGTATGATTGTTAAAGAATTCCTTGCAGACCCCAAATTCATATGCATATATATATATATATATATATATATATAAAAATATATGTTAATATATATATTATATATATATATATATATATATATATATAACATATAAATATATATAATATATATATATATATATATATATGTGTGTGTGTGTGTGTGTGTGTGTGTGTGTGTGTGTGTGTGTGTGTGTGTGTGTGTGTGTGTGTGTGTGTGTGTGTGTGTGTGTGTGTGTGTGTGTGTGTGTGTGTGTGTGTGTGTGTGTGTGTGTGTGTGTGTGTGTGTGTGTGTGTGTGTGTGTGTGTGTGTGTGTGTGTGTGTGTGTGTGTGTGTGTGTGTGTGTGTGTACATAGATATATTGATGTAGATATATATATAAAAAGAGAGGAAAAATAACTTTACAGAAATTTTGTGGAAGTTTTTTAAAATTAATATGATAACCTATTTATATATATATTAGGTTTTTTACAGCTTGTGGACGTTATGTTTCGCATTCGCAGGTAGCTTTTTCTTTTTCAATCAACCCAATTTCTTATTTTGACATCATATATGAACATGCCGTATAAAATCCATTAGATAAGTTAATTATAGATTATGAATTACGTTTTGGCATTTAAATATTCATGAATGAAACAAAATAATAATTTATTTTCTTCCTTTTTTATACGCATACTTATTTAATTGATTATTATGCATTAGTTTCACAAAAGTCTACAAATATTAAAAAGCATGGTTTTAACAAATGTAAATACTTTAAATTTAGTGAAGCAAATATTTTAAGTACTATTGTAAAATCCTTTTCAGAAACTTTAAAATAAATTGGAAACATCGTAGTTTGAAAAAAATATTCTTCAGACATTTAAATTAATACTTTCTCTGTTAAATACATTCTTCCTTTCTTTAAAACAACTTTTACCCTTCCACGTTTCAATCAACACTGTAGGCATTTTTTAAGACGATAACAAGACATGAATTCGAAACGTGTAATAACAAATTCTACAATCACAGTACACAACAACAATGTATAAAATGTTGCTGTCGAAAGAAAAGGAAAAGATTCAAACAAAATCCATCCAGAGAATTGAACTCTGATGTACGTTTTCCTCAGAGACCAGATGTCTTGCTACTACCCAACCATCTTGAAGATGAGTGACGGGAAACAATAAGGTTCGGAAAACATTTGAAATGAATTCTCTAAGGCAAACAATAAATAAAAAAAGGAAAAATAAATAATACAGAACGGAACTTCATATTTCTCTTTGTTCACTTTTCAATGAAAGAAAGTGCTAGATCAGACAAGGATCACCAAGTTGGTTGGTGAAGAGTTTGTAAGGACAGGCTGGCTATTTATCTTTCCACTTCCTGTTCTTGGATATCGTCAGTTTTCTTACATTGAATTGATTAAGTTAATGGAAAACTGTGAAATATCTCTTAGAGAAAAGGGCTGATTTTTGTTTTGTGGTCAAAATGATAGTGTCTAGTAGTTAAATTCTGTGCCTTTTGTATTCTTAAAAATAAATATAAGTGGATTCCCCCAATTTTTCTCAGGAGGATGGAAAATATTATAATGAGACCATAACATTTTGTTAACGCAGGAATATAAATTACACCATTTTGTGATTTCAATTATTTTTCTGCTCAGTTAAAAGAAAATTTTACTTTTTAAAAAGTATTCCCGTACTTAACTTTCCGTAGGGTTTTCGTTAATCTCGAATTAAATAGTGAGATTCCTGAAATTCAGTCCCTGTTCAGGCGAAATAATTTATAAACTATTCGTTCAAAACAATATTTTTATCCCCAAAGTAGAATGATAATAAAAATTTAAAATGGGTTTGAACAGAAAAATATTTAATACACTGTCTCTTGGTTTTATATTTAATAAGGTAACTAATTCCGAAGTAGAAAATAATTTTAAAATAAATTATTATTTTTTTTATTTTACACATAATAGAAATATAGCCAAGAAAAAAAAACTACTTCCTTCTTTTGATTTATAATATATATAAATATATATATATATATATATATATATATATATATATATATATATATATATATATATATATATATATATATATACGAGGGATATTCGGAAACTAAGGTCCGTTTACTTATAAAACATAAAACATTACAGATTTTTTCAAAACACTTTATATTTTAAATTCCTTACACGTGTCTCTATTGTTCTACATGCTTTCCATATTTGTTTAAACATTTGTCATAACGTTCTACGAGCTTCTGTATGCCTAAGTCGTAGACGTCTGCCGCCGGTGAGGATAACCAGTCTTGAACTTCTTCTTTCACCTCGCCAGCTGTGTCGAAGCGCTTGCCGCCAAGAAACTCTTTTAGGTAGCGGAATAAGTGAAAATCACTCGGAGCCCAGTCTGGACTGTACGGTGGGTGGTCAATCTGTTCCCATGCAAAAGATCTGATCCGATTTTGTGTGTTAATGGCAGAATGGGGTATGGCATTGCCATGCAGCAACAGAACTCCAGACGTCAGAAGACCACGTCGCTTATTCTGTATCGCACGTCTAAGTTTATTTGGGGTAGTGCAGTAAGCGGCTGCATTTATTGTTGTTCCTTGTTGCATAAACTCGACTAACAAGACCCTATGTCTATCCCAAAACACGGTTGCCATAACCTTGCGTGTTGAGATTGTCCACTTGGCCTTTACTCTGACTGGTGAATTTGTGTGATGCCATTCCATTGATTGACGTTTAGACTCTGGGGTTATGTGAGAAACCCACGTCTCGTCCCCTGTGACAATCCTCTCTAAAAATTGATCACCTTCTTTATGATATCGATCCAAAAAATCAAGAGCACAAGCCATTCTTTTCAGTTTGTGTTCCTGAGTAAGCAGCCTGGGAACACAACGTGCACACAATTTGCGAAATTTCTACTTTTCGGAAACGACTTTGTGCAAAGTTGTTCTACCCACATTCGGAAATTCTAATGCTAAAGTTGAAATTGTGAATCGCCGGTCTGCACGAATCTTTTCATCCAAGGCATTGACCAAATCATCTGTGATCACTGATGGTCGACCGGAACGCGGTTCATCATGAACATTTTCCGTCCGTCCGTGAAAGCTCTCACCCACTTACGCACTTTGCTGCTAATCATCGCATTTGGGCCATACACGTCGCTTATCTGTCTATGAATTTCCACTGCTGAAACGTTCTTTGCTGTCAAAAACCGAATCACTGACCGTATTTTAGAGTCAGCGGGCTGATCGATTGTTTTAAACATTTTGAAGTAGCACTGTACTTACCACACTGCAACAATACCAATGCAAATAGCGTCGTTTGACGAGCAAGGTATGCCGGGAGTTGGTTCGCATGCGCATTTCAATGTTTGCGCGACATTCGATTAGCTACGACGATTCGGACCTTAGTTTCCGAATATCCCTCGTATATATATATATATTATTCATCATGTTGTAAATGATTCTTATATAATTTATCGTTATATAGATGATTTAATAATTTTTGGTAAAAATAGTGAATACAAACCAAATATTACGTTCTACCCTGATTATCTCAAGCTCCTTAAAACTAACTTCAACTCTAATATGGTGGAATTCTTGGATTTAGACTTGCATCTTATTAACAATAATGTAGTCAGTAACATTTTTGAGAAAAGATATTCGTTTAAGTTCCATATAATTAAAATTCCTGTATGGAATAGTAACTTGCATATATCAATTTACAGAAATATCATTTTGAATTTTTTATTTAGAAATGATAACTTAACTACCCACATAATAGATAAATACAATAATATAAAAAAAATTTCAATGTTGTTTAGATCATGAATACCCTTTTAATTTCTTAAGAACTTATATTCATCACAAATACATTAACCGTCTTGCTACTTCGAATTCCAAAACCACCACACAACAATAGGATTTCAAAGTCAGCATGTTAGTGGTCTTGCTGTGAAGATTATATCATAGCACTCATATCACAGTGTAAACTTGTGGGTTCTTTTCTGATCGTGTTCGCATTGTTAATTGAAAATAATTGCAGACAGGGTTTTGTCCCACTGTGTGTGTTTATTCCACACCTTCTATGGGACATTTCTTAAAATAAAGAATATATTGAGATGTTACAAGATTAAGATACATCGTCCAGCCGTGTCTATTTTTCACGACCCCGGTTTTTCTTCGCCACCCCTCTCTCTCTCCCCGTTCCGACCTTTCCTTTCTCCGCCCTTGCCAAATCCTTCTCTTGATATCGTCTCTCGTTCGACCTGTTGCCAGGTGCAGGCAGCGGTTCCTTACACGCCCCACCTAAGAGTAAAATTTGCCCCTTGTGGCTGATTTTACCATTTCAGACACCAGGAACAGAAAATTCACAAACCGTGAAACAGAAAATCCACAAACAGAACACACAATATTTGCAACAATCAAAAGTCTTGATGATTGTTCTAGTCAAAGTTCCTTAAAACAAACACATGAAATAATATTAATAGTACACCCAATTGAAATAAGTGACTATGTTCCCAGAAAGATCTAAACTGTAATGGGATTGCAAACAGATACATAAAAAAACACATTATACAAAATAAAACAATACTAAAAATATACAACACAGTCCTTATCTTCATCAGGACCATGTTTACTTCATTAACTCATGAATGAATGCTCAATGAGTTTACTAAATCTATATTAAGTACACAGTAAAAACTTTCCTACGGCTCTAATTTGCCTTTGGCCGGTATGATTTCTGACCCAACCCATCTCACCCATTCTAATACAAAGTTAATTCGCTTTACACTATTTTTCCAAATTTGCATCAGAAGGTCTATATCGACTATTCGAGATATAACAAACTGATCTAACATTTTTAAAACCTGAGCCGTTAAATTACATCCATAATAGGTGTATTCAAGCTTAAACCTCACTTTTTTAGTCATGCAAATTCCAAACGACATAAAGCATGCGGCATAATTCTTCGTGAGAGAACGACAAAAAAATCCCACTTCCACAAATCCAGTACCGTGACCCACGATGCTGCGCTATTCTTTTCTATAAAACCTTCGCTTTTCAACAAAAGATAAATCCCGGTTCTCGAAAATATCTTTAACAAAGCTTCACGGGTTACCTTCGCACTGAGACTAGTCACCGGCCTAGCCTCACCCCACCTAGTGTGCTGATCAACCAAACATAAAATATATGTATGTCCCTTTGAGCTTGGCGGATCAATTGGACCTATCAGATCCATATTCCCCACCTCAAATGGCAATTCAGACCTTGCCACAGGTGTACTGGATGATCGGTCTTTAATCCTAACCGATCGAGTGAGCTGACACTCTTTACATGATTCACAAAATTTCTTCACATTGGAACTTAGACCCTCCCAAAATAAAGAATACTTGATTCGTTCAAGCGTCTTCTTGGGACCCATGTGACTACTGAACACGGAAGTATGCGCTAGTCTCAACACCTCCGTTCTTCTGCACTTCGGAATTACCAGTTGCCCAATACTCTCCCGAGTATTTTATCCCTATAAAATAGATACCCATCTACTTCGTAGTAGTTTCCTTTGTCTTCTTTAGCATGCTTCCACACCAATGCTAACTCGGCACAACACTCCTGTTCGAACGAAAACTTTATCAGCCACCATGGTAGCCGAGAGTTATCGGACCGTGGCTTGCTTTGTCACGGGTTCGAGCCCAGTACCACTATCCCGCCGTGTAGGGCAGCGATGCACGTTAAATCTGTCACCGTCCTCTCATCCTTAGTACAAAATACGTGGTCCGTCGCCAAAAGCCCTCGTGTAGCTGAACACGACGTTAATATCATCAATATACCACCTCCTCACATGAAATGTAATATTCCTTTGAGAATCCTCAATGTGCTCCTGTGCATTCTCTGGCAGAATACCCAATGAATCCTCGGTTTCATCTACATTTCTTGAGTCAACCCTCAGGTCCTGAGAGCTTTGAGCCAGTGAATTCTCTTCACTCTGGGCTCCTCCCAACATATCCAAAACCTCTGGTGGAAGCAACACGTCTTCTACCAAAACTTCTGCCAAAACACATAACACTTGCTGGTGCACCACATTAACCTGGTCACCGGTATCAAGACCAATTGGAACATATACTAAAGGACATTTAACCGCTGGACCGAAAATACCTTTCAAATAAATCGTGGAAGCTCCTTCAACCGAGATTCCAGGAACTAAGTCTTTCTTGATAACAGTAATTTCCGTACCAGAATCCAATAAAGCATGGACTAATTTCCCATCTACACTAATAGATGTTTTCACTAATTTACTTAATTTGTCTTCAATAGCCAGTCTAGGAATGACTTTACCTAGCAAATCAACTCTAGCAGCTACCGTCCCATCTACCAATTCCGTCCCTTCTGTTGACACCTTATTCTCATTAAGTCTTTTATTATCTACCTCTTTGTTTTTCGGACAATCCCGCTTAAAATGTTTATCTGATCCGCAGGTGAAACAAGCGAATTTTTTAATTTCAGTTACTTGACCTTTATCAAAGTTTTTCCTAGAAGAAAAATTATCTGACTTTTTCTCCCCAAATGGCTGTTTACCCCAACTACCATTAAAACTTCTCTTTTCACTATCATTCCATTTAGCTCTCTCAGGTTCATCGTAGGATTTTCCTTTGGAAGCATAAAATATATCACATTGTTTGCCCAAGTCCCTGGGTTTGTACCATTCTTCCCCTTGGAGCACACCAATATGGGTCGCCGTCTCAGAATCCAACATTTCAAACATTTTATCTGCTACGACCAGTTGATTAACTGACTCAAAATTATTCGCTTCTTTTAACTTACAGTAGTATAACCACATCGATGTTAACCGGGACGCGAACTGAGAGAAAGTTTCATCAGAGTTACGTTTGGCCTTTCAAAATTTTCTAAACATATTTTTGGTGAGGGTTCATACTCCTTGAGCACAACCTGTTTGAAAGATTCGTAATCTTTTAATTCTTCTTCGCCTAGGTTAACTAATAAGTTTGACACTTTGTCTCCTAACATGCATAACAAAACCTTCGGTTTTAACTCGTCGCTAACCATTTCACTAGCGAAAGCCTTTTCAAGACTAGAAAAGAAATAGTCCCACCCGTCTGATTTATTGGGTACCTTTACAGTTAACAGCCTAACCATTTTAACTATTTCATCTTAAAATTTTACACGTGAGGTTTGACCATTATTTTGAGTAGCACTCTGATTAGCGTTCCTAGATAATTCTATTTCCAAGCGTAATTTTTCAATTGATAATTGTTCTTGTTGTTCTAGCTTTTGCTGCTGTTCTGTCTCTAACCTTTCAGCTGTAATAACTTCCAATAACTCTTTTGCCTCTTCCTCCTTGTAATATTTACTAGAGATTATTAAATTCCTTAAAACAATTTTAGACATAGACGGATCAGGTGACTCTTCTAAGTCCCGCGCTAATTCAATTAAGTCAACTTTCTTACTTCTAATGAGAAATGCCATTTTTAATCAAGCTAAACCTAATGCCAAATTACCTTCTGACAAATTTAACTACAAACACTTAAATGACCTAGTACTATATATTTAACAAGCAAGAAAAATTCTACTCGTTTTTTCTAAGAGTACTCAAATTCCAGAAACACAATACGAAATATGTTTACAATAAAACTTATATGAGACACAGTTATTTGTTACTAATCAGAACGCAGAACCTTTTTCAAAATAAAAAAAAACACAATTAACAACATACTTTAGCTACATTACCATAGAATTATTTCTCAAATCATAAATCTACTCTTAGTTTCTTTTTTTTAATTAAAAGAAGAATCTTATGCAGGAAACAAAAAACCAATATATATATATACATCATAAATTACGAGCAAAGGAAATAACCTCAGATTGCATTAAACTATCAACTAACTGACAAATTGCAACACTTTTGCTTAAAATGAAAAACTATCATTTAATATTAAAAAAAAAAACACATGCCATATTCTGAGTCATAAATAACCTACAAAATCTCTTATTTACAACATTTTAACAGGAAGTCCGTCTACTTGAAATACATATACACATTTTTTTAATGGATATTTTTCACCCACTCAAACATACATTTTTCGCAACCATTATTTCAAGATAAATTAATCGAATTCTTTTTTTTTAAATTCTGCAAACTGAATTGTTATGCAAAACACTTTCTATACACAGATTTTAATTTTTGAGACAACTTCAAAACAGTAAAGAATGATGATAAAAAAGAAATTATAGTTTAACACTAGAACTCTAAATACCATATTTTACAACATTTAAAATGATACCCTATCATTTCAGGTAAAATAAGTACACAATTTTCTTATTTCATCCACACAATAATCCAACAACATAGAATATTGCAATAAACCAATGAAATTTTCTTTTTTTCAGATATATCTGCTTTTTCTATTTTAATTTTAAAAAACAAATTAAATATGACTGCATCCCATTACTCTTTTAAATATTCACACAATATTTTAACTTAGGGGAACAATAGCCACTTACCTCGACATGAACGCTGTTTCAGTACTTGAACACTTTTCAGATCACGGCTCCATTCATCAGAAAATGAAGAAAATACGACATATGTTCGTTCATATCCCAACTCGGCAGGTGATGGTAAAACTCCATATGAAGAAGGTCTTGTTTTTTCACTTGAAACTGCTGCAGGGCAATTCCCGGGATGCACGTGGTCATCAACTTGAAGATACACTGCAGGGTTCTATTTCCTTGTTAAAATTTTTCTTTCAAACTGAATGTCCACTAGAACCTTGTTCACAATTATGTAGTACGAACACCGATCAAAATTTGAAATATTTTGTTCATTTAACTTCTGCTCCATTGCATCGCCCTTCTGACACCAGTGTAAACTTGTGGGTTCTTTTCTGATCGTGTTCGCATTGTGAATTGAAAATAATTGCAGACAGGGTTTTGTCCCACTGTGTGTGTGTTTATTCCACACCTTCTATGGGACATTTCTTAAAATAAAGAATATATTGAGATGTTACAAGATTAAGATACATCGTCCAGCCGTGTCTACTTTTCACGACCCCTATTTTTCTTCGCCACCACTCTCTCTCCCCGTTCCGACCTTTCCTTTCTCCGTCCTTGCCAAATCCTTCTCTTTATATCGTCTCTCGTTCGACCTGTTGCCAGGTGCAGACAGTGGTTCCTTACACACAGTTTACATTTTTTCCACACACATCTTGAACATCTTACACATTGTTGACAACCAACCAAATTAGAGCCTGGCAAATTTACATTTTTGACAATCAACCAATTCAAATTCTACCATACTTGATTGTCGTCTTTTTTGAAATCTGTCTTTGCTGGCTGGTTTAAAAGTTAGCTCAAAAGATGTGTTTATGTTTATTCGAATTTTTTTAACTTGGTGAATAATTGATTTTCATTGATGGCAAGACGCTTGATTCTCTTCGTAAAAGCTCTGTGAGTAAAGAAATTTTGTTAAATTATTTTTTGAAAATTACTTTTCTTATGTAATTGTTTTAGGATTTTTCTACTTTACTTACGTAATTATTTTGCGATTTTTCTGCATTAAGAGTAAGGGAGAGTTTGTTACATAATAGTAGTGAGTGGTTTTATCATACTTTCTGAGTTTTCCATACTCTCTATTTTTGTTTATTTCACTTTATTTGGTTTTTCCTACCGAGTTGCAAAGGGGGAAGGTTGGCGCCTTCAAACTAGTTTAACCCCACTTTTTCGGTCCTATGTCCGAAATTGCTTTCTGACTCGCTAGGTTCTTCTTTTTGTAGTTTCTTTTTTTATTTCTCTATAATTTTGTTCTTCATGTTCAACTTTTATATTTTTATTACGATATTTCTTGTTATGTTCATTATCTATTATTTCTTGTTTTTGATATATAATACATATTTCTTTCATATATATTTTATGCATTCAATTGGCTGCTTTGCGCCTATCTATGTATAAATCTATTTACTAATGAGATTGTTCAGTTATGGATGTAGCCAGTATAGAGTATGTTTGCTTATAGCGAATTTTGAAATCGGCATTAGATTCAAAATCTTGTCTATGAATGTTTTTCTTTTATTAAGTTTAATTTGGCTTTGTTCATTTTCCTTGTGTGTTTAACTTGTTTATATAAAAATATTATGCCAACTTCTGATTTTGTGCCTATAAAGTAATCGTGGATATGTTGTCTATGCTATGAGTGGATTATATTTTATGGAGTTATTGCTCATTGTTTCACTTTATATTATGGTGATTGAAAAAAAAGCTACTAATATTTTATTTGGGTCTTTTCATTGTACCTTCAACTTTTAAATAACTATGAATTTGAAAAATAACAAGTTTTATGCGATTGGCAATTTGTTATACCAGGATATGACATTGCTCGGTGGTACAGTATAGTGGTATCTGTACCATCGTCATCCATTTACCATTTTATGAGCCCTTATATAGAGATTTGGTATACATTTAAGCATGGCTTTAGATAGTTGTGGAGATGGGCACAAAAGTTCTGAGTTAACATATAAAAAAACTATATTTTTTTTAAAAAAAATACAAAAAAAATGTGTGAATTGTTTTGATAATCAGAACATTTTTGCTTACCCTTCTGTTTCTAAACATTGTCATGTTAGAATTTTTACAACTCGAGTTTTTTGGAACTTTAAATATAAGAATTTATCTCGTACAGCAAAACGAAATATTCATGTTTTCGATTGTATAGATAAAAATCAAAAAGATAAGGGTTTTAGTAACATATTAGAAACTAGGGTTTTCAGAGATATTCATGTTTTAAAACAAAAATTTAGATCTTGCACTGATAAAAGATGCAAGGCGTGTGGCATGATGAGTGGGGAACAGTTGGATATGGATGCAGGTTATATATTTTGTAAGACTTTTAACTGTGTTCACAAAATAACATGCAACATTTGTAAACTCGCTTACATAGGTCAGACTTCAAACACTATCAATATTAGATTAAATCAACATAGGTCTGATACAAGGAAATTTGATTGCAACAAAAACCAGGCTAAGATTGAGATAGGACACTTTCATAAACATGGATTCAATAACATAACTGTACATATACTTAGAATAGTGCCAAATATTAAACAAAGATTATGGTTTGAAAACTTTTTTATAGGTTCATTTAGATCATATTATCCTTATGGTTTGAATGTTATCTGGAAAGGTGAAAGTGTCTTACTAACTTTTAAACAAAAATCCGAGGATTCATTATATATTCCGAATTTTGATATATCTATTGGTAATTATATTGGTTTAGCGAGAATTTCAAGAGCTCAACGTAGAAAAAGAGTTACTAGAGACATGTGAACCCTCAAGAATTCTATGTTCGAATTAGCTGTTAAATTTGATGATAACTATAACACAGGCTTAATTAAATCGTTTATGTTTAGCATGAATAAAACTGAAATTAAAATTATGACAGATATTTTAAGCAGATATAAATTTCGGGATTCTCATGGTATGCATATGATTCGAGACCTTAATAACTATTTAGTACAAAAAAAATGAATATTAAATTAGATGCAAGTGAAAATTACTCTACAGAATATTGTACATTATTATTTATGAATAAATCCTTTATAACAAAATTAATTTTTCAAGTATATTTCAAAAATATCAATCTTTTTTTCCTATTAAAAATATTATTATTAAAAAGGCTTTCAAATACAAGAAACTTGGAAGATTTATATTTAATTATAATCAAGTCTCGGAGCTCCTAAGTTCAGAATCATGTAAATGCAATCTATATCGAGACTATATTGATGATTATCATCAGCACATTGTCACAGGAGACCTTGGCATCGTGAAAGATGATTTGTTAAGAAATTTTATGGAAAAAGGTACCTTTTTTAGACTGATGATCACAAAAAATAAATCTAACGTTATGAAACAAATCATAAAAGATTTAGATAAATTCTACTTTAAAATTGCAATTAAATACGGAATGCCGATTGAAGCTTTGAATCAATTTAGATCTTATGTAGCAACAGAAATTCGGGAATTAGATTTCACTATTGAAAATGAAATTATGTATAAAGATCTTAAATCATCAATAGAAAATATCCAAAATGACTTCGTAATTACATATGTTGATAAGGTATCTGCTAATTATGCCATAAATTGTAAATACTTTTACAGTAAAATATTAAGTAACCACATTTTAAATAATAATTCATTTCAAAAATCAGTTCACAATAATAGAGAAGATGATAATCGTCTTTTAGCTTTGAACAAAAGACTGAATATTCATCTAAATAATATTAAATATCCAAGTATTTTTTAACACCAAAATTTCATAAAAGCCCTATAAAATTCCGTAGTGTCACTAATGGATACAATACATATATTACGAAGTCAGTGAAGATCTTACAATCTCTTCTTCAAAATCTAATTGTTAACTTACAAAACACGGCAATAATTAAAAATAGCTTAGAGATTGCTAGAGTTACTAAGGATATGTTAATTTTTTTCCATGCATAGCTTTGATTTCGAGGACCTTTTTAATTCTATAGATATTGACGATATAATTAAGGTTCTACAGTTAATTTATGATAAATATGAATTATACACTTCAATGAAAAAAGAAAAATTTTATATTCTTGTTAACCTCGCATTAAAAGAAAATTTCATTGCATTTGATCAGAATCTTTATAAACAGATCAAAGAATTACCTCAGGGAGGTCCAGCTAGTAATTGTTTAGCGAACCTATAATTACATTTTTTTGAAATTGATCATGTTGTAAATGATTCTTACTTGATTTATCGTTATATAGATGATTTAATAATTTTTGGTAAAAATAGTGAATACAAACTAAATATTGCGTTCTACCCTGATTATCTCAAGCTCCTTAAAACTAACTTCAACTCTAATATGATGGAATTCTTAGATTTAGACTTGCATCTTATTAACAATAAGGTAGTCAGTAACATTTTTTCTAAAGAGATTCGTTTAAGTTCCATATAATTAAAATTCCTGTATGGAGTAGTAACTTGCATATATCAATTTACAGAATCATCATTTTGAATTTTTTTTTAGAAATGATAACTTAACTACCCACATAATAGATAAATACAATAATATAAAAAACTTTCCAATGTTGTTTAGATCATGAATACCCTTTTAATTTCTTAGGAACTTATATTCATCACAAATGCATTAACCGTCTTGCTACTTCGAATTCCAAAACCACCACACAACGATAGGATTTCAAAGTCAGCATGTTAGTGGTCTTGCTGTGAAGATTATATCATAACACTCATATCACAGTTTACATTTTTTCCACACACATCTTGAACATCTTACACATTGTTGACAACCAACCGAATTAGAGCCTGGCAAATTTACATTTTTGACAATCAACTAATTCAAATTCTACCATATTTGATTGTCGTCTTTTTTGATATCTGTCTTTGCTGGCTGGTTTAAAAGTTAGCTCAAAAGATGTGTTTATGTTTATTCGAATTTTTTTAACTTGGTCAATAATTGATTTTCATTGATGGCAAGACGCTTGATTCTCTTCGTAAAAGCTCTGTGAGTAAAGAAATTTTGTTAAATTATTATTTTGAAAATTACTTTTCTTATGTAATTGTTTTAGGGTTTTTCTACTTTACTTACGTAATTATTTTGCGATTTTTCTGCATTAAGAGTTAGAAAGGGTTTGTTATATAATAGTAGTGAGTGGTTTTATCATACTCTCTGAGTTTTCCATACTCTCTATTTTTGTTAATTTCACTTTATTTGGTTTTTCCTACCGAGTTGCAAAGGGGGAAGGTTGGCGCCTTCAAACTAGTTTAACCCCACTTTTTCGGTCCTAAGTTCGAAATTGCTTTCTGCCTCGCTAGGTTCTTCTTTTTTGTAGTTTCTTTTTTTATTTCTCTATAATTTTGTTCTTCATGTTCAACTTTTATATTTTTATTACTCTATTTCTTGTTATGTTCATTATCTATTATTTCTTGTTTTTGATACATAATACATATTTCTTTCATATGTATATATATATGTATAAATCTACAAGCAGCTTACAAATAATATCTAAAGGATATTTTGACCTTAACAATGTAGTTATGGTACGCAAAATAGAAAAAAATAGGAGGGGAAGGAAATTCAGGTTTGAAAATAGGTAGGTTTTAAGAGAAGTTTTCAAAAAATGGAGAAATAAATAAAAAAAGTAGTTCTAGTTTAAAATTCTATATGAAAAATTACCACATTAGAAATATAAAAAGTAAAATATTTATTTTTGTTAGTTTACACTCTATAACAACATCACCGAAGCACAGTTTATTATAAGCTATCTCATATTTTATACACATATTACCTTTAAATTACTTGAAACAAATCGAATCGCGATAATTTGTTTCAAACACAAAATCCAGAAAAATCCCTGCCATCATTCGAATGACGTAATTACCATTTATCATACAACCCATTCGACGAAAAAAGCATTTTTTGCTAAGGATAAATCAAATCTAAGAATGTCTCTAAATATAAAAGCAAGCTAATAAGAAAAAAATGAATTTTCTCAAAAAGATTTTTGCTCTACAATTTTTCATTTTAGGCTATTATATTCGTAATTATTTATTATTATAATACAAATTAAATTGGTTGATTGAATTCTACGCAATTTATTCAGCGCATACACACATCACGAGCGCCTGTGGCGCCACCTTAAACCACTATTTAAGGCATGGAGATTTCAACGATTTCAAGGTCGGAAATTGTATTTTTCTTGTGGTTTTTTTCAAAAAACGATCAGTTATGTCTCGTAGATAACAGCTTTCAGCTTTTGATGAAGTTTTCGAGTTCGACAAAGGAAGGATAGTGCCCTGGCGAGATTGTGAATTATCTTTCAGGAAAATTGGTAGTCGTGTTGCGCGAAACCAAACAACTGTAATGCGGATACGTGACAGTTGAATGCAGCAGGGTAACAGGAACCGACTTGGTCGATTGCATCCACCTCAGTGCACCACTTCACATGAGGACAGTCATACTGAGCACATGGCAGTGACGGATCACTCCGTCACATCACGATCCGTCACAGCACATTGAAACTGTAACGCATCATTAAGAGTGTGTGCGTACCATTCGACGCCATTTACAGCAGAGTGGTCTATCCGCAAGGCGTCCATTGCTTGGACTACCCTTGACGCTGAACCATAGACGTCTCCACCAACCATGGTGCGATGAAAGAAGGATGTGGACCGCAGAATGAAATGAAGTTGTGTTTACTGACGAGTCAGGCATCTGTCTGCAACACCAAGATTGTCGAATTCGAGTCTGGAGGCACCGTGGAGAGAGGAAGTTGAACAGCTGCGTTATGCAGCGCAACACCTGTCCTGCACCGGGTATTATGGTATGGAGCGTTATTGGAAATCACTCCCACACTCCACTAGTACGCATTGCCGGTATTTTAAACAGCCAGCGCTACATCTCCGAGGTGTTGGAGATAGTTCTCCTCCCTTACCTTCAGTGCTTGGTCACAGCGATGTTTCAACAGGATAATTCGCCACCAAACATGATACGCATTGTCCAAAGGTTCTTTGTCAATCACCAGATTAATTTGCTTTCCTGGCCGGATTGCTCTCTGGATCTTTTGCCGATAGAAAACACGTGGTCCAGAATTGCTCAAAGATTGTCCCAGATTACATCCCCAGCTTGTGAAGCCCCAACTGGGTCTCACCCAGGACACCAAGATTAATTTGAGGCAAAAAATCACTCAGAGCCATTTTGTATAATAATAACTTGTATTTATTATATCAAGTCTAAAAAAACTCTAAATAAAATAATATATTCTATGTTACGTCAAATAAAAGGGATTTACCTTTTATATTAAATAAAATTACGAATTATGCAATTAATGAATAATTATACTCAAGATCTAGTAAGGTCTACCGAAATAGGAGGTCCGAGAAATACACATACTCGAATTATTAGCTTTCAATAACTTTAACTAATTTTACTAAACTAACGCTTATTTTAAGAGTGCATAAATTATATTTACCGCTAGTAAATCAACTTTCTAGTTCTTCCGTAGAATAGCAGCAATAAGTCTTCACAAACGTAATCTCCTGGAATCCTCTAAATATGAGGTTACTGTTGCTGGTTCAATAGCCTTCATACTTGATAGCTTACAACGCTCGACTTAAATACCCTATCTACTTTGCATATCCCGTTCACCTTTTGAGGTTGATTGGAAATATACGCAAATTTATAATCCCCAAAAAGACGCCTAAGAATATTAGTGTAAAGGTTCCCTACAGATTCGTCACAATCCCCTCCAAAAGGAAAACGGGATTTATTCGAAGGTCACAAATGGCCTGAAAATAAATTACGTAACCAATTTCTGAATTTGATTTATAGTCCCGACGACTTTAATATATATCTAACAATCAGATACTTTACAAATTCTCCTTCCCTAAGAGAAAGAAAAAAGCATTTCGACCAAAAACTTCCTTTTTTATGACGTAACATTTACAAGTTTATATGTTCCTACATCACACTTTTTGGCAAAGAGGCGAGGAAAAAAAAACCGAAGTGGAGAAAATCCTACCTGTGTGATTTACTTAACTACTTATGAAAAACTATACACACTTATTCTTGCTTACAGTTGATTCGTTGCTTTCTATACAATGCTCAGGGTCAGCTACTCTGAAATGAAAATTTCTTTAAGTAGTGTGAAGAAACAAACATCTACTGTGTGTACAAATTCTCATTCACATTTTACATAACATTTTCTTATTAATCAATTAAAATATCTGGCACCTAAACATTCCCATTCCATGCATGCTCCGCTTGTTAGTGTTAAATGTTAGCCCTACCTAATTACGCCGCGTCCCAAGCCACATGATGTGAGAAAAAATATACAGATACATATACATACAATTTCAAAACTTTTTTCGATAAACCATTAAAACAAATAACCAAAGGAATTGTCGCATCTTAGCGAAGTAATACATGGAAGTAAACAAATGCATTCTTACAAATGTTTTCTCCATATTTATAAAAAAAATTAAGACAAAAGCTGATTTTTCTCATCATTAAAATCACACTCGTTGTAGTGTCCACTTTTGCTTGGCTTCTTAAATTTTTAAAATCCGCCCGAGACCTGCTTCATTGCAATAATTCCTCCGACCACTTGTTCGAAAGGATAAAAAAAAGAAACTATACAACCTGATTTTTTCTTTGCCCTCTATTCACTCCTATCCACCGGATCTAGGTGTAAGGCTTCCATGCTGAAGCCCCTTCTCCTGAGGGTGTTCTGCGGGATACGGTCGATTCCATTGCTTCTTTGCTCCTCTGTTATTCCTTCGGGCTGTTTTACTCGGCTCCGAAGGTAGTAAGGATAAGGTATCATTGCTGTCGCCTGTTTAGACCGGACTGGTCTCCTCTCAGCGGCACTGTTTCCTCCACTCGGGGTTGTCCTGGTCTCCCGGGCCATGTCATATTGGACACTCGCTCCTTGCCTGCTCCCTTCTGTAGGTGGCTTGCACTGCTTTGCATCTATTGGATGTGACGGGACCTGCAATGTACTGTGATCCCTGGAAAGGGTTATTATGTCTCCTATATTTATGTTTTCTAGATGATACCGAGGATGGAATTGTTCTCTTTATCCCTTGTGTTGGTTCAGGGGTTAGTCTTTTCTGGTCCCATGTTTGCACCCCTGCAGATCTTTCCCTGCATATTTTGGACCACTTTTTATCCGTCATCTCCAGTGACCATTTGACCCTACTTTACGCTTCAATCTTGGAACCAACCAATCCGGCATTTCCCTTATTTGATTTACGACCCTTATTCTCCTCACTCGAGGCTTTCCTAGATATTTTGGATTTTTCTGGATGCGATCTACTCGACCCATTACTAGACTTCTGTCTTTCATATAGTGACAGAACATGACTATCCAGCCTAATTGTGTCGGGCTGTCTTGGATGGTACACAGTCGCACCTGGTCGATATTAACTGTGACCCTTTTTCCCTTCTTCCAAATGATCAAATTGTTATTCCGAACTTCCAACACTCTGTATGGCCCTTCAAACTTAGGCATAAACTTTCCTACCACTCTCCTACCCGCAACACTCATAAAATGAGTTTGCACCAACACAAAATCATTTACTTTGATGTTAACATCTCTTCTTTTCCGATTATAGTATTTTTCAAAAGTCTTATGTTGTTTCCGCAAATTCTGCTTTGCCTCAATGAATAATTTTTCAATATTTCTTCCCACATATTCAGCTCTCTGTGATGTGTTTCTACCTAACAATAAATCAGCCGGAGGTTTACTTGTCGTTTCATTAACTGATGTGCGCAGCGCGAAAGCGAGCTCATGAAGAGATCGGTCCCAGTTTTCCTGATTTTCTTCTACAAAACAAGCTATCATCTGCACTAAAGTGCGATTAACTCTTTCCGTTAAATTTGCCTGCGGCCGATATGTTACCGTTTTAATATGTTTTATGTCCAACTTGTGACTTATGTGTTCAAAAACCTCGGATATAATTTGGGGTCCATTATCATTAATCAAAGAAATCGGAGCTCCATAACGTGAAGCACAATTTTCAAAAAGGGCGTTAGCTATAGCCTTGTGATGTTCCTCCCCTTGCAAGTACATCCCTCGAAGTATCAGCGTGAGCTAGAGATGTAGGGTTAACGAAAGAACTAGAATCAAACATTATCTTAAGGGGTCACAGGGGTTTGAAAAAATATATGTTGTTCCATTTTCTTTGAACATTTTGAACCAACCACGTGATAGTTATAAAAACTTTATTCAAAAATTCTTTCAATTGGCTACATGCCACACCCACTTATTTTTTGATTTCCGCATACGTTTTATTTTTCAAAAAAAGCCTCATGAAATATTTTAAACATTTGCTTAATTGAGAAGGAAGCTTGCAACTCAACACACATTTTTTTTAATGTGTTTTGATTCTGTTTTGGTAATGCTAGCACGTTTGTTTCAAATGACTTATCGAAATTCAAAACAGCGTTGTTTAAAACCGTTTATAAAAATTGAAAATACTCGATTCAAATGGAAAATATCATCGTAGACCTTCGTCCTAAGAAAAGAAGATTTAGAGGGAACCAAATCATGAAGGTATGTTCTCATTAGTTGCTAAAAATGTGTGCTTCTCCAGTAATAAAATCTCAGGATAAGATTCATTAAAGTCAAATCTTGTTAAGAGTGAAAACTTTATCGTATTTTTGATTTTATTTCAACTTTTAGCTCTATTTTATCAGTATCATGTTGTTTAAAATGTCATAAACCATTAAAAATTAATGAAGCTATCATGTGCGTTGTAAAAACTGGGAGTGTTTGTACTTTTTCAAGCTGTGAAAACACTGGGAATAAAAAAAATAATGCTCCAGAAATTAACAGAAGATCTATTTTAGCAATGAGATGCATAGGCCAAGGTTTAGAGTCATTAAAAACCTTTTGTGCTGTAATGAGTCTTCCTAATCCTGTTGAACAAAAAAAAATCACATGATGTTATTAATAATAAACTTTCACGTATGAAGGAAGTCGCTGAAGAAAGCATGAAAATGGCAGCTGTCGAAGAATATTCTTCGTCACCTGATAACCTTTTAACGGTAAGTGGTGATGGTACCTGGAAGACGACATTCATCGTTGATTGAGTATGTGTGTAATTAAGGTTTTGGAAAGTGTTGTCCTCATTTTGCAAAGGATGCGACAGTTATAAAGGGGTAAAATTTGGTATCAAGTACAATAAAAAATGGCAAAGAGCGCATAAGATTTCATGTAGAAAAAATTATTCTGGCTCTGCTTAAGATGGAGGTTGAATGTTAAGGATTTTTAATCGATCAGAAAAGCTTCACAACCTGAAATATTCGAACTACCGACACAAAAACAATCAATGCCCTGAAAACAAGCCATACGGCGATGACTATCTTATTCAGAAAATAGAATGTGTAGGCCATGTGTAAAAGAGAATGGGTACAAGACTTATGAAGCTTAAATTAGTATATAGTAAAAAGGAATTATCTGATGGTAAAACTATTGGCGGTAAAAAGGTAGGTTAACAGATAGTTTAATTGATAAACTTGCGCATTACTCTATTCGAAATTCACTAGTGTAAAGGAAATGCGGAAAGCCATTTGGGCCATTCTTGCAACTGATGATGAACCGATACACTGGTTTTGTCCTAATCAAATACATTAATTAATAATAATTTACAAAATTATAAACACAAACCCTCAGTTGCTAAAGCTGTTTCAAGATGTAATTAAGCCTATTTGCAGACTTATCTCATCCGGCACTGAAGAAATGTTTAGGAGGTAAGACACAGAATCCTAATGAAAGTTTAAATTCATTAATTTGGAAGTTTTGTCCTAAGACGATTGGTTCTAGGCTTCAGATTGCAGAGATTGCTGCAAATCTAGAAACCAGTGTTTTTAATGATGGAAATCAAATACTTATTACTATTTTAGAGAAATTTGGCTTGAAAATTAACAGAAATGTTTGTGTGCCCCTGGCTGAACATGACAATCGTCGAATCTTTACGTCAAGACAGAGGCTGTTATAATGAATTTTGAAGCTCGCAGAGCCAAGAAAATTAAAAGAGTAAAGAAATTGAGCTGTTTCAGGAACAGAAAGGTATATATTTTTATCCTGTAGAATTTTAGCGTGTAAGTTTTAGGATTTATTTTCTCAAATTCAATTTTAAAACTTTAAAGCCCTTTTTCTCAGTTTGTGTTTTTTTCAATTACGCGCATTGCGTTTCAAAAACTATCATACTTTGATGTATAAAACTTTACAGAATTATAAATTCTATCATAATCTTCAAATCCTAGCTATTTATAGTATTATAAATTTTTAATTTTTTGAAATATTTCAACAAAATTGAATTTTTAAAAAAATTTAAAAAATGTATTTTTTTTATTTTTAAAAATATTATTTTTTATTTTATTTTTATAAGATAAGCTAGCATGTAATAAGGATATATTTGACTTTATAAATCAACTTATTGCTAGTAATTAGAATTATTATTGCAGAAAATATCATGCGCGTCGTAAAACTCACTATTTGTTTCTTACAAAATTTTTCTTATTTTTATGTGCTTATTATTTTTAAAATTATGATTATATTTTAGATATTTTATACTTTTTTGAAACTTTATTCCTTTATAAGAAATGTGTAAAAGAATCAAATTATTTCATTTTAATCTCAAAGAATTATTTCTAGTCGAAAATTGTTTGTATTTTGTGCTCTCGAAACATTTTCAACACCCCTACCCCTTAATATGACTTTATTAAGATATTCAACTTCAACTTTGAACAAATATAATACTAATAATGAATGAGAGAATCTACGATGACGCAAAATATAATTCACACCAATCTCAATAATCGAACCGCCTAATCTTCATATATAATAATAATAAGTAATCAATCCTACCTTATATAATTCTGTAATAAACTTGTCTTTATCTACAAGGGTATGTAGCTTGCCGTTTAACTTCTAATCGATCACCAATATGTTTATCCACGACACGTAGAACTTAAATCTTGAACGAGGAACTTCAAAAAGCATCCACTGCCACAACGCACGTCAATTGTCTAACATTCCTTTACATTACCATTACATTGCCATCACGCTTACTCTAAGATCCTATATATATCCTATATTATTTGCATCTCTTCACTTCTCGTTCCTTGGATTTGGTTGGAAAAGAGTTGCCATTAATTCTGGCCCAAAGAACCCAAAGGACTTGTTAAAGAAAAGACGCGTAAGACGTCACAAACCCCTCCAAGAAACAAAACGTGATTTATTCGAGGATCTGGAGGGTCCTTAAGAAATTACGTGCCTAAATTTTATTCTAACCATTAATTTCTAATGCTTCACATAAATTTTAATTTTTACTATTCATCTTAAGTTTAATTTTTAATATTTCTCCTTAATTTGAATTTCCACACTTCAATAAATTTTACTTAATTAAATAGACTAACATTCAAAGTCATGCATTTTAATCACGGTAGATTCTCACATGTACAGAATAAATAGACGTGTCCCATCTGGATAACAGAGCCGGGGAAAACCCATGTATGACTTAAATGGTATAAAAAACGAGGCCCACACGTCTCTTAACTAACTTAATTCTACCTAAATGTTTACTTAAATTCTAACAATTTTTCTTTTTTACATCTTCTCTTTAGCTCCGTTCTTTGTATAGGTTAATTTCTTATAGACTTCAAGGTCTGTGACCCTGAAACAAAAATCTCTTAAGTACTTTAAAAAAAAATTACACATTATGATTACATTTCACAATTTTTATACAGTACATATCACTTTTAAATTGTAACTAATTTCTATACATATTTTTCATCTGGTTCTTTCAAAAACTTTGCCTCAAATCGCGTAGCGCTGGTTAAACCTCATGTTAGTATGCTATCTACGCCGCGTTTCCCAAAACCAGATGTTCCTTAATATGAAACAATATATTACAAACATTTTTCAATAAACAAAACAAACAACCAAAGGAATTTTCACATCCCAGCGAAGTCATAACAGAAGTAAACAAATGCATTTTTACAGCTGTTTTCTCCAGATTTATACAAAAATTTTACAAGACAAAAACTTTTTTCTTTTCTAGAAAAACACTCATTGTAGTGTCCACTTTTGCTTGGCTTCTAAAATTTTGATTAACCGAGCGTGACTTGGCTTTATTGCAAAAATTCTTCCCACCACTTGTTCGAAAGAATGTAATAAGAAACGATACAACCTGGTTCTTATGGCTTGTAGTTGGCGTTTCCTACCAAGACCTCAAGTGACAAGGATTTCTTTATACACGTTCCTCTCCTTTCCTGGTCTTGCCGTTGTTGATCACCTCCTCGTCTGGCATTCTTGTTGCTTGATCTTGTTCGCTCCTCAATGTATGGACTATCGTTCCTTTCTCTGCCTTTTCTGGATCGAACTGGACCTCCTTGTTGTGTCTTCCTCTCTATGGTCGGTCGGGACTCTTCTCTTTTTCCAATTCGTGGTCTAAGGTTGTAGCCGCTTGTGGGGTGCGTCACTTTCTCTTCCCTTCGGCTTTTCTCTCTAAATTTTGTTAGATTATGATTAGATCTGTAATTAGACGACAAAGCACTTTTATTCACTCTATGCTCTGAACCCTTCTGAACTTTCCTTTCTGGTCCTCCCGACCTAGATTCATGTGATCTTTTATACCTTAATCGTTCATCTTTACTCTTTTTTAATCATTCTATCTTTCTCAGACCAAGAACTATGTATTGATCTGATAAGTGATCCGCGCTTATTGGTCTTTTTGTGTGTTTCTCTCCCTGATTATTTCTAAAACTTAACCCTTTTTCCTCCAACTCACGCTTTACTTCTGACCCTTTCTTTTTACCATCTCGCGAGTAATTTGATTTCCGTTGTCCTCTGTCAAAACTACTTCATTCATCGTGCAAACTGCCGTTATCCGAATTACCAGTTCCTTTCTCCGTCTCGTCACATTTCCTATGACGATATATTCGAACCTGATCTACATTAATCGTTAACCTTTGTCCCGCTTTCCATATCACTACGTTCTTATTCTTAACATCTAATACTCTATACGGACCTTCAAATTTTGGTTTAAACTTAGCTACTACTTTTCTTGTTGCTGAACTTAAAGGATGTGTTGCTACCAAAACCCTATCATTCACCTTAATTTGCACATCACGCCTACGTCTATTATAATATTTCTTCCATTTTTCCTGTTTAGTCTCTGTGTTTTGTCTAGCCTCCTCAAACAATTTCTCCATGTCTCCTACTGCAAATTCCGTTCCGTCTGATACCGTCACTAATTTCTGAAAAAGCGTAATTAACTTTCTACCTAAGAATAATTCCGCAGGGGTTTCCCCTTTGTTTCGTTTACAGCTGTATGAATAGCATAAGCAAACTCACGTAAGAATTGGTCCCATGTGTCATGTTGCTCATTGACATAATTTGCAATCATTTGCACCAGATCGCGATTTACGCGTTTTGTTCTATTTGCTTGAGGTCTATAAACAACAGTCTTCACATGCCTTATGTCTAATCTTTCACTTAAATTCTCAAAAATATCGGAAGTAAATTGGGGACCGTTATCAATAATTAATTTTATTGGAGGTCCAAAACGCGATATATAATTATCAAAAAAATTATCTGCTATAACTCGAGCAGATGCTTTTTTAAGGGGTATGATTTCAGCCCACTTGCTGAAATTATCCGTAATTACTAATACATATCGGTTGCGTCTTACTCTCGACACGGGATACGGACCTAACAAATCTAACGTAACTATTTCATTTGGATAATTTGATACAATTGGTATTAACCGACCAGCTGGTAACGCGTTTTTATAATTATTAATTTGGCACATATGACATGTAGAGACATATTGATCAATAAATTTTCTCATATACGGGAAAAAACAAACATCCCTTATTTTATGATAAGTTTTAAAACGTCCGAAATGACCTGCTAATGGCTTGTTATGAAATTCTTTAATAATTTAATTCCTTAAAGATTTTGGAATGTATACTCGCATTTCTCTCCTAATGCTGTTGCATATTTCGCATAAAATAACAAGCCTTCTACTAGCCTAAAATCACGAGACCAATTCTCACATATTGCCGCATTAACCGAGCTATCTTCTGGGTTTTCTAGATATCTATAGATATAACCTAATTCTGGGACTGTTTTTTGTTCTTCTATTAACTGATCTCGTGACGAAAGTACCAAATCTGTGATTATTGCACAATTAACTTTCTCTCCTATTATACTTTCAATTGTATTATTATCGGAAACATTAGCCACAACATTTAACTTCGTTTCTGACAAATCAACGCGCAAATTCCCGTCATCTACCTTAATATCTTCAACCTGTGATTCTTGAATCGCCAACGATTTCCGATCAAAATCCAAAATGATCTTTGATCCACCTATGAAGTCTATCCCAATAATACATGGGTATTCTAAATCTGCTAACACATGGAACAACCAAGGCTATTCGAAATCCTGTATTCGAATATTTAATTCCACAACTCCCATATTTCGACATTTACCTCCTTGCGCCGTGATCACCTGACTACTCGATTTCTTTACTTGTTTATAAAAAATATTTTTAGTATGTCTCTTCCGATATAAATGACTTCTCCACTCCAGTGTCCCATAACGCTTTCGTAAAAGTTTTGTCTAATAAAATAGGAACATACGGAAGTTCTACCGGAGACATACATATTGCTGAAAGTTTAATCGGTGACTGATTTATCGACTGCGTCTGATCAGACTTTAATATCATTCACTTTCAAAACATTTAAACGTCCCATTTGTTTTCTACTGCCTCGACTAAAATTTTCACTCGAACCCCTATTTCTTTGGTTCCTTCTACTAAAATCGTCATTTTGACCTCGATTTCTAAATTGATATCCCCTATCGTTAAATCTGCGATCATCGTTTTGAAACCTATTCCTGCTCTCGAACCACTGATTTCCTTGACGGTTGTTCTGATGGCTACCCCTAAAATCATTTCTACCATTATTTGGTCTATGTACCACTTCAGAATTTCTCAAATTTCCTCGATTATTACCAACATTAGACATCCTACGCTCATTCCAACCTCGTCCTTTTACGTTATTACTATTTCTCGAACCCAATGTTGCTTTTCACGAATATCTTTCTTCAAACTTAGCTAATACTTCTAATAATTGGATCGCGGTTTGTGGATTACGCACCTCCACATAGTTCTGCACTTGCGGCTCAAGTCTAACGAAAATATGATCTACAAGGGCTTTCTCAGACATCCCCAGTTCTAATTTCTTATGTAGTTTAAGCAAATCGTAAAAAAAATCTGTCGGATCCTGGTTCTGTCTTTGCTGAGACGCGTAAAAACGCATTTCCAGCTCCTTTTTATTTTGGATGGCAGGGAATGATTTCGACAATGCTGCTTTCAGCTGTGCGAAGCCCGTGGTGGTATTTTACACTAACGTCGACCCAAGTATTTGGTACCAAACCATGGCTCTACCCATGAGATCACCTTTTAAATAAGCACACGATAAGTCACTGGGTATTTCAAGTAATTTAATTTGGTTATCCATACCCTCTAAAAATTCGGTGACGTTCTTCGAGCCAGAAAAATATACTTCTGGCCAAACATTCAATCCTCTCACGTTTCTCTTCTCGGGGTCATATAGATTAAATCTAGTTGGGCGACATTGTGATGAACCTCCCCTTGGAAGTACATCCCTCGAAGTATCAGCGTGAGCTAGATATGTAGGGTTAACGAAAGAACTAGAATCTAACATTATCTTAATATAACTTTATTAAGATATTCAACTTAAACTTTAAACAAATATAATATTAATAATGAATGAGAGAATCTACGATGACGCAATACGCAACACACAATATAATTCAGACCAATCTCAATAATTGAACCACCTAATCTTCAAATATAATAATAAGTAAACAATCCTACCTTGAATTATTTTGTAATAAATTTGTCTTTATCTACAATGGTATGTAGCTTGCCGTTTAACTTCTAATCGATCACTAATATGTTTATCCACGACAAGTAGAACTTCAATTTTTGAACGACGAACTTCAATAATCATCCACTGCCACAACGCGCATCAATTGTCAAACATTCCTTTTCATTACCATTACATAGCCATCACGCTTACTCTAAGATCCTATATATATCCTATATTATTTGCATCTCTTCACTTCTCGTTCCTTGGATTTGGTTGGAAAAGAGTTGCCATCAATTCTGGCCCCAAGAACCCAAAGGACTTGTTAAAGAAAAGACGCGTAAGACATCATAGCCTGGGCCGAAGCTTTTCGTAAAGGAATAAGCTCACTCCACTTAGTGAAGTGTTCAGTTATTACCAACAGAAATCTATATCTTTCGGGTCGGGATGCGGGGTAGGGGCCCAATAAGTCTAACGTTACGATTTCATTGGGGTAATTCGATACTTTTGGAATTAATCGACCAGCTAGTAGCGCGTTTTTATAATTAAATTTTTGACACCGGCCACAGATTGATACATATTCAAATATATATTTCCTTATATACCGAAAATAACATGTGTTACGCAATTTTAAATAGGTCTTCCTCTTTCCTAAATGGCCTGCTAATGGCAGATCATGAAATTCTTGCTTTATTGCTTCGCGAAATGATTTAGAAATGCACACTCTTTGTTCTCGAATAGTTGTAGAATATTTCGCGTAAAAGAGAGAGAATCTGGAGGAAGGCCATTATTTTTGCGCGTTAAAACCACCGGTGTCGCGTATGGGGATTGAATAGGACGAATTGTACCCTCCTGTAACATTTTCTCAATGTGATAATCTATTATTCCTTGTTTGACCCTATCATAACGGTGGGGTCTCGACACTACCGGTCCCTTGTCCCCAGTATCGATTTCATGGTATAAAACATGAGTTAACCCCGGCTGATCTGAAAATAGCCCCTTGAAACTATTAAATAAATCCTTTAATTTTTGTTTTTGCCCTTCACCGAGCTTTGTATATATATATATATATATATATATATATATATATATATATATATATATATAGATAGATAGATAGATAGATAGATAGATATATAGTATAATAAAATAAAAGTGAAGAATAACTAGAACCCACAGTGCTAAATAAGTAAGAAATTGGAATTCAGCAAACACAACAAATGTAGATACAAAAAGTCATTTGGCTAAACTGGAGACCTATTGTAATTTCTAAAGCTGTCGCTGAATTAGGCCAGTGAATTAGGTTTAGCAATGATTTGTGGATCAAACCTTCCCCGTACAGTAGAAATGTTCGACATAATAGGGAAAAAAAGTTCAAAAGTTAGGCCTAATGCAACACGTGGTTGTAGAACCTGATAAAATCGTAAAAAGAAATTGAGAAAAGAGAACAATAATGAATCTATCAAGGAAAAGAATAATAAATTTATTAAATAGAAAATATTATGAAAAACTTACTTGTAAAACAAAAATCCTGAGCTCAAAAGTCCTTTCCATAAAAATACCTCTTACCGCAAATGCCGGCGCGGGAAGGTAAAAACCGTGGCGACATATGGATAGTTATTTTGAAATTAAACTAACCACAAAGATAAATAATTAAGTAAAGAAAACATAAGAAATTTTAAATAAAATAAAGAACAAAGTTCAGAATAGATAGTATCAAATAGAAATATATTAAAGTAAATTTACGTGGATGATTACATACTAGAAAGTTATATTGCAATTAAATTAAACGTATAAAATATTTTATAAAAACAAACTAAATATAGAGACAGAAGAAATATTAATTTAAATATCGAACTAAAATAAAACTAGATTCAATTAGAAATAGAAATATATTTAAAAATAAATTTACTAGGATAATTGTATTCTAAATAATACTTGCAAAATTTCACAAAATTATTATGTATTAAAATTTTACCAGTAACTAAATCATTGTTTCTTTTTATAAAATTTAAGATCATATTTCTTAATATTGATAGGTGTAGGTTACTACCCCAGAAATGCATTTTTATAATGTTAAAATCAAATGAGTCTGTTTTATCAATGTATATAAATATATATATATTCTACAAAACTAAGTTTATTAGAGTATATTTCATTTACATAGACTTGTATGCATGATTGTGTTTAGTAAAAATAAATGAAAAAAAAAACAATCAAAAGTACTTAGTGAAATTTATAACAAAATGTTCTCAAGTGTTTTCGAAAGCAAAACATTTATTGAGTTAGCATCAAATCCATATTTTATTTGATTTAGTGCATTCTGTTGTAATTTTTGCATGAGTGTCTAAATAACTGCACATAGTTTCCATATTGTTCCTCATTTCGGAAAACGTGGGAATAGACGCTGTAATATTCATTTCATTTTCATCATCGTAATCTGCATCAATGATATTTTTCGAGTTTTGAAAAAACTTCCAAATGTCTTTATCTGCCATAACTGGTAGTTGTATACTCATTGTCATCCTGTACTACAACTAATTATTCTTCCGATGACACGAAAGTTTTCTCAAAAATTTCTATATATAAGTATCGGCTCACTTTCAATATCCTTCTTTTAGAAGATAAATCTTTTCGCATTAAGCGATTTTCGTTTTCTGTTTTGAGAAAAAAAAAGCACGAAACTACATAGAAATTGTCGGAATTGTTGCAATATTTCGTGTTAAACGATATTTCGTCTCAATCATTTTCATGTTAAACGTATTTTACTGAATGCATAAATAAAATCATATAATAGAATATATTTTATTATTTTTTTAACAAAGGGTATGGAATTTAAATATAGCGGGGATTTACTTCATCATGGAGTGGATTTCAATCATTGAGATTGGCCTTGAGACGCAAACAATTTAATTGGTAGTATTCTTAAATAAAATCTATTTCTCACAGTATTTATGTCATTTTGCCTGAATAGAGTGAAAAATAAACAAAGCTGTCTAAGAAATGCGTGGAATCCTCAATTTCCATCAAACAGCTTAGGGGGAAAAGTTATTTCTTTTAATTAACAAATTTCAAATCAAGTAGGTGGTCTAAAATTACTTATAAATATGTTAAAATAGCACATGCGAAAAACTCTCAAAAATCTGAGTAGTGTTTTAAATTTCTGTTTTAGTTCTGATGATGATACTTACAACTTTAAAACCTATTCCTCAAATTCAGTACTATTAATATCGTCTTTTTGTTTTAACATGTGGTATTCAGTAGATATTACGTATATGTTTTGTATACTAAAATACACACACATGTAAAAAAATTTTGTTGACCATTAATTGTTTATTTCAAAAGCAGATACATGCTTAAGAATTCTGAGTCTTAAACTTAATTTATAATTACCGTATTTTTTCGAATCTAAGCTGCCATCAATTCGAAGTTGCACCCTAAAATTCTCAAAATGTTTTTGTAAAAATAATGTTGTTATCTATTCGATCTTCCAATTCTCTACACGTTTTTGGAGGGGAAAATAAAATATCTGTAAAATGGTTCTTAAATTTCCAATATATATACTTCAAACATTAAAAAAATCCTTTTTAATGTGTGAAATAATTTAAAGTTAATAATTTATTTTATAAGTATTAAACACTTTCAAATGCATAGATGAACCTATAGCTCCTCTAACCGTCAGTATTATGTATCGTCACTGTTATTGTCGTAGCTGACTTCGGAAAAGGTGTCGGTGTCACCATTCTCCCACAAAACGTCATCTTCCCTGCTATCAAATGCATTTGTTATGCAACATTTTTTTAAAGAATGTATTACAGAATAATATAAAAGAATTATTAAAGATAGTTGAGCCCTTATAAACAAAAATCATATGATTTTGTCTAAGCCGTCAAAATATAATTGTTTCATCCGTGTCAAATTTCCAGTGGCTGCTGCTCTGTTTCCGCTTCTTTCTGCAAGTAAAACTGCCTCATATTTAATGCTTGCACCGTAGTAAATTCGCTTTGATTCTATTACCGATATCTTTGATTTTTATGTGATCAAAAGAAAGCGCATACAAAACATTTTATAAATCCGAGCAAGCAAAGATGTTAAGGATAGACTGAAACCTGCAACTAAGCTGATGATTGGGATAAGTCATCGATGCAAAGGACAAATATGGGGATTGTTAATGTTTTTTCTATTTCAATGGGTGGAAACACATATTCCTCTACCCAACAAATGAGGTTCCTTCGATTCTAAACTGGATTAGATTTGCAGTAGCATTAATACTGGAAAAATTGTGTTGCTTAGATTTGAGTAAACAAGATAATTTATTTTGTAGATCTGTTACTTTTTTTTGGTACTTTAGATTAATTTATTTTAGTTTTAAGTATAGTTTGCAAATATGTGTTACATTATTCAAAATATTGAAATAGAATAGTAACTGCATCTAGGGTGTTTCAGATACATCCAGCAAAAATTTAAGTCCGGTAGGACAGGAGGACACACATAAACAGAAAAATATAGAATGTAGATACGGCAGTACCTCTCAAACTTTCAATATTTGCGCGCGACCCATTATTTAATCATAATTGCCATCCATCTTACAATAACAATGTATTAAATTCAATAGTACTATACTGGACGCTAAAACTTCAGTGCAACTTTAACGTCTTAAGGACCACGGGCGTATACAAACGATTCGCTCAGTCTATGTGTGAATTGTACGTCTTTCCCAAGTACGATCTTGTCTGTGCATTTGTATCCATAAAATTATTCCGAAGGCTTTAGAATGAAATAACTGTCTGACCTAGAAAGAGTTTGCTTTATATATATATATATAAGGATAATTAAACTAGATTAAAAATTAAATTCCCTATCTAGCACTTGACTCGTATTTTTCATTTCATCTTCAAGTATCAAACTAATCACCCATTTATTTCTTCCGAAGTTTGGCCTAGCCAATAAACATGTCTAATTCCAGATAGTTAGATTTAATAGTCAACATATGTCAGCATTAACTTTCAGTTACCCTCTTCAAATTCGTGATACTTACCGCATGTTTTTAAAGTGTTATCCACTTGAAACCACCACCATGGCGTGCTTTTTTCCTCCCTGCTCTCAGTGTCAGAACAGATGTAGAAATGATCGAAGAAAGGTCTTCCTTTTTAAAACTTTAATCTGATTCTGTCTTCAGAATCATGACAGAATTAAAGCCAGCAGGATTTTTTTATCTGAGAATGGATTTCAAATCTTACGTAAAAAACTTATCTTTTTATAAAATAATTTTAATATAAAAATGAACGCCAACTGCGGTAATAAATGCAATAGAGAATTTGATGGAACTTCCGACTACACCGTATGCCCCTATACTGAAGACTTCGGGTTGCCGGAATTAAAAGGAATGGTACGGAAAAAGAAGAAAAGCGCTAGTAATCCCCGAAAGAACATCGCTCTTACCACCAAAGAAAAAGAATCATCGTTTTCTCCCCCCAAAAAATTTAGAAAGTCATACTTCAAAAATGGAAGCAAAGAACGAAAATAAAATTAAGCAATAAGAGAATTTAGGTACAGATGAAGAAAAATTAAAACAACCTATAATCATTATTAAAAATGATATTTGATTTGAAGATCTACAGACTTTTTTCCAAAAACATAACCTGGAAATACCCATCCAAACATTCATTAGAAATTTTGAAAGTACGTGCAATTCCTTCGATATACCAGAAAAACAGAAAATCCTATTTATAACCAAGTTAGTAGATGGAGCTGTGAAGACTTACATCAAATCAAAATCAATCCCTAAAAGTTTTTACAAACTGAAAAATAATTTAATACGTGAACTCGAAACACAAGTCAGTCTAGCGGAGATTCATCTTCAATTATCTAAAACAGAAAAATCACCAAAAGAGACCCACATAGAATAATTCTACAGAATAAAAGAAATCGCATCCCGGATAAACATGGCAGAAGAAGCTGAAAAATTTTACATAATAAAATGATTAAAAGAAAACAGATCCATAGAACTACAGTTACGAAGCTGCAACCACATAGAGGAACTGAAGGAAAAAATTAAACATTTAGATATCCAAGAAAAATCAAAATCAAATCGGAATGAAATTATATATCCAAAGTATTCAGTGACAAGAATACGTCACGATACGAATCAATTTGCCCGTAGACAACAATATGGTGGATGGAATTGGAGAAATGATCAGTCTCAACATCCGGATGCCATAACCGGTTCAAGATACAATGTTTACTCTCCTCAATTTCTATCACCTTCATATCATCACCCGTCTTTTTCTCTTCAGCGGCCGACCCTATATCCGAGGAGATGGCGATTGCAGCAACGACCAACAGTTTTCTGAACGGATGCTCCAACTTTCTACCCACGTCAAAGAACACAAAAAAGTTATACAGTAGTCCAACCTCATAGAACAGGAGAACTTATGATTATCCAGGGAATAATCAACTTCAAACAAGTTGAAGTCCTCTTGGATACAAGATAAAGTGTCAATGTTATTCCAAAAAAATATAATATCACAAATCAAGGGACACCACAATGTAGAGTATTTCAAAACAAAAATTACCACCATCAATGGAGAAGTTAAGGTGAGTGAGGCAATTACTTTACAATTGAAAATAGAATAAATTATTGAAGATATTAAATTCCTCATAGGAAATGTAGAACTGAAATATTTAATAATTTCTAATAAAACTGAGTATTTTTGAATTAAATATTAATTTTAGTGATTATAAAATTTTTCAAAGAGAAAAAAAAATTAAAAATTTATGAATCTAAGAAAAATATTAAAGAAAATGAAACTCTTAAATTTAGTAATAATAAAAGTATCACTAAGAAAACTGATAATGTGTTTAATATAGAAATAATTCCTAATAGTGACTATGGTATTATTAATGTGATTATTGATAAATATAAACATGCCTTTGCTAAAAATAAGTTTCATGTGGGCGAGTTAAAATGTAATTCTTCTAAAATAATACTTACCTCAGAATTACCCATTGCAAATCGACCATATAGGACATCTTTTAAAGATAATACGGAAATAAAAAAACAATTAGATGCATTATTAAAAGCAGGAATAATAAAACCATCTTATAGTTTTTACGCTACCCCTATAACATTGGCTTTTAAAAAAGAGGATAATGCTCGTACACGATTATGTATCGATTACAGAAAGCTAAATGATATTACAAAATTAGATACATAGCTAATTCCCCGAATAGACAAATTAACGCATGCAAATTTTTTTTCAACCATCGACCTATGTAGTGGGTATTGGCACATTAAATTAGATGATAATGAATCTGAAAATCTTGCATTTACATCAAATTACGGTCTTTTTCAATTTAATCGTTTGCCTTTTGATATAAAAATTCCCCAGCTATATTTCAAGAGCTATTAGACAGATTTTAAATAAATACCAAATAAAATTTGCATTAAATTATTTTGATGATATAATAGTATTTTCGGAATCAATTGAAGAACATGCAAAACATTTAGAGTAAATTTTTAAAATTTGTGGAATAGAAAATGTTAAATTAAAATTCTCAAAGTGTAAATTTGGCAAAGATACAATTGATTTCTTAGGATATGAAATAAAACAAGGGTCATACACTCCAAATAATACAAATGTCGAAATAATTATTTCCCATCAAAAATGCAACAACAGATACTTATATAAATTGTTTAAGACAAATCTTTCAAAATCATGTACCGGAAAAATTTTTAGTGATAGAAATACTACGTTCACCTCTTCAAAATTTAAGCATGTTTTAAAACATAATAATGTGTCACTCAATTATTAACTACTTCTCACAGACCACAAACCAATGGAGAGGTTGAACGTGTAAATCAAACCATCATTACCCGCTTAAAATGTGAAATTAGTAATAGTTCAAATAAAATCCCATGGACAAAAATTCTAGAAAAAGTAACCCATCAGTATAATCAAACTCCACATACAATAACAGGTTTCCCTCCAACCTACTTAATGTATGGTAATCTACCTTTCGAAATTTCGCTGAAAGATAATGAGATATATCCTCCCTTAGAAGAAGCAAGAAAATTAGCCAAAGAAAGAACCGAACAATATTATAAAATAAATAAGATTAGATAAGATAAAAATTTCAGGAAGCTGATTTCAAGGTTGGTGACTTAGTAATGTATGAGGAATTTCAATACCCCAATACAAGGAAATTAAGTCCCCCTTAATCAGGTCCTTATACCGTTTTAAGAAAATGTTCTGATGTATTATTTGAAATTGATAGACCCAATGCCCTTAGTAAAACTGACACTGAATTGGTTCATTGAGTTCGTTTAAGACATTTTCATCCATCTGAAAATTTTCAGTTGAAATACGTTGAACAAAATACCCATAATAAAAAATGAGAAGTTAATAACCAAAAGAAACCTCTTACGTAATACAGAAGTAACCGAGTTCTGCTTAAGAAGACTTTTCGGCAAAAGAGGATAATATATGATATTATATTTTTTATAATATAGTTATGTTAAATGAGATATTTTTTTTTATATTTTAATTGAGAAAACAAAATATATAGGTTTTGTCATACAAAATTTTAAGAAGTTTTAATATACTTCTCATAATTTTATCTTAAGATGTCGAATGAATTAACAGTTATGATAGAAATTGGTGCTTTAAAGTTGAAAGATATAAATTAAGTTATTAAAGAAATGACTCTAAGGTACTAATACTAATGATGTTGATTTTGAGAAGAAACAAAAGTAAAGTCACTTGCATTCTTTTTTTTCTCCACTGAATTTAATTGATTTGTAAATTATTTTATTCAGCAGTAATCTTATTGCCTGTCATTTAAATGTTTTATTTTTTTAATATACCAGCCTCACTATTTCTTAAAATTTTTCTTATCTAAAATTAAAATTAATTTAATAACTTGAAGCTTATTTTTGGATATTATACAGTGGATAAGGGAGAATACAATCATTATAATTTTGTATATGTCTCGAAACATTAAGAGGACAAACTTGTTTAGTTTGATATGTATACCTCTTATTGTTTCTTATCAGCATCCTTGAAGATCTGTGATTTGATCACGCAGATTTCTCAGAGAGATGTGTTCAAAATTAAATAATGTGATACAGTTTATATTAGTGAATGTGTGATGTAAGAGAGACTCAAGAATTTTTGTCTATGAAACGAATTTTTAGAAGGTTACGGAAAGATTCAAAATATAGTATGCGATATTGTTAAGTTACAGTGAATATTGAGAAAATTTTCATTAATACTAAAGGTGATTGCTGAAGTGGGTCTACTTTTCCGACTCAAAAATTAATAAAAAAAAGAGCTCTTATATTCTTATAATTTTTATATTTTTATATTTTATAACACATATGAAAAAATATTGTTTATTGTGTTGAATAGTGCATATAAGTTGAGTGTTGACACTGTTTCATATTATTAATAAATTCATTTTATTAGTGTCTATATTTTATTTTTATCTTTTTAAAAATGTATTTCATACATGCAAAATGTGTAACAATATAAGGTATTACTAAGATGGCGTCAGGGTAGATATTTATACAAAAATTATTATTTTAATATTTGTATGATATGTATTTTTATATTTAGTATCTTATTGTTTGATATATTATTTTCCAATGTAAATTTTTTAAAAAACAATATCTACTAGCTATAATACGAATCTATTATTATGAAGGAATAGGAGGAAACGCGAGTTCTTATTCTAGATGTCGAATAGATTTGAACAAGCTAATCTTCAATTTTATCAACTAATATGTTGGAAGTGTCCTTACTGTGTTTGTTGTTATAGTTTTTTTCGTTTATTGTATTGCATTTTGATTTTGGTATTCATATTGCTTAAATATATCTACTGTGTGTAATATGTCTTTCTAAATAATGTTATGTATTATTTGTGTTTCTTGAAAATTGATTAAGTTTGTAAAAAGAGAAAAAACCACGCCATGACTCCCTTTTAAAATTGGGGGAGGGCAAATGAAAGGATAATTAAATTAGATTAAAAATTAAATTCCCCATCTAGCACTTGACTCGTATTTTTCATTTCATCTTCAAGTATCAGACTAATCACCCATTTATTTCTTCCGAGCATATGGCCTTGCCAATAAACATGTCTAATTCCAGATTGTTAGATTTAATAGTCAACATATGCCAGCATTAACTTTCAATTACCCTTTCCAAATCCGCGATACTTACCACAACCACCATGGCATGCTTTTTTCCTCCCTGCTCTCAGTGTCAGAGCAAATGTAGAAATGATTGAATAAAGGTCTTCCTTTTTAAAACTTTAATCTGATTCTGTCTTTAAAATCATGAAATATATATATGTATATAGTATAATAAAATAAAAGTGAAGAATAACTAGAACTCACAGGGCTAAAGAAGTAATAAATTTGAATTCAGGAAACACAACAAATGTAGATACAAAAAGTTATTGGACTAAACTGGAGACCTATGATGATTTATACAGCTGTCATTGAATTAGGCCAGCGAATTTGGGTTAGCAATGCTTTATGGATCCAACCTGCCCCGTATAGCAGAAATTTTCGAAATAATAGGAAAAAAAATCCAAGTTGAAAAGTTAAGCCTAATACAACACGGGGTTGTAGAACCTAATAAAATCGCAAAAAAGAAATTGAGAAAAGAGACCATTATAAATCTATCAAGGAGAGGAATAATAAAAAATTTTTAAAAAGAAAATATTAGGAAAATCCTGAGCTCTAAAATCCTGTCGTCAAAAATACCTCCTACAGCAATGTGATCCTACGAGAAATATACATACACTTAACACATATATAAATAAATCATAAAAAACCTAAAGTTCTTTCGTGTTACTGGTTTTTCAAAACAAATTGCCGAAAATTGCTCGAAAAACAGGCCGCTACATGGGTGAACCAAATTAATGTCATTAAAGCTCTTTCATTCATCCATATCAACAGCGTCACCTAGCACCACAATGTGGCATTTCTGTATCAGTATTTCCGTACTAAATCTACTTATTTTGATCAAATGTAAGCATTTTTTTTTGTATGTTTCCCCGAGAATTTTGGGAATTCATTTGCAGGTAAAACTCAGAATCTGTTGAAGTTCTAAGCCAGCGATGCTCACGCGCCGCATGTTGCCCACCAATCCTTTTTAAGTGGCCTGAATATGGTCCATTACTCTGAAGAATTTACTTATTTAAGAACATTGTACTAAAAATTTAGCGAGAAATTCTTTGTCGAGAAATCAAATATATCACCTCACTTCTTGCTTTGTTTTCGTACGTGTTCGAATTCATATTCTCTTTCTATTTGGAATGATTACGATTAGTGATAACAAACAACAGATGAGTAGCTACAATTTTATGGGCAGTTATCTTTTATATCTTGCAAGCGAAAAATTATCGAAGAAAATATATCGTTTCAAGGTGATCGGGAGGTTGACAATTTTATAGTGAAAAACCAACATGGATCAGATTTGTCACGAAATTGTTGTATTTAAAAAATACCAATAAACAGGAAACATTCAATGACACTTTTCCTCCAATACTTCTTTCAAGAGGTGATAAATAGGCTTTCTTGAATAATCTTTGCTACAGCAACAAAATGTTTTCAGTGGTAATATTTTAGCGGTAACACAGACATCCTATGAAGTTTGTTATATTATCGGTAATTATATGAAACCGTTTACTGATGTAGAAATTGTGAAGGAGTTTTTTTAAATGTTTCTAATTTAGTGTTAAACACAAAAAAAAATGATAATTAAAAAAGGGTAAAACAGGATATATAATATTTTGATTAATTTTCACCAATATAAATTTCAATATTATCTTCGTTTTAAAGAATTTTTTCCCTTCCCTATTTATACTCATGCTGCGACCTGCGTGAAATAACTAACATATATAAGCGGCCCAGTAGAAAGGTTGAGTGCCCTGTTCTAAGCAATTAAGTAAAAAAAAATTAAATTACTATTATTCATACAACACAAACATTCTACCATATACTTAGATATAAGTCGGTCAAATTGTAGGATATTTCTTTATGTGAAATCTTCAAAGATACTTTTTCACGTGACATCTGATCATGAAAAAATGTGTCTAGTCGGTTAAGATTATCAGTTCATTTTATATTACATTTACATTTTTGTCTAGCTAATAATCAATACTCTCGATTTAGAAATATGCATTGGCTCTTCCACGGAATCAGAATCATGACAGTAAATAAGAAATAAGGAAAGCAGAACCTTATAAAAATATTAAGAGAAAGCGTTGAATGTGATTAATCGTAAAATAGAGTTTTCTTTTCGCCACATACGATCGAATCACTGAAACATGCAGAAACAAAGAATAAAATTATGGGGTGGGGATTATGTTCCAGATGAAACAAACAGAAACACACACAGATAAATAATAAAATACCCCTTACCCACTCGGGATTTGAATAGTTACACACAGATAAAAATAAAACAATGTACTGAAGTACAAATATGTTTTGTGTGTTGATTTAAATTCTCCATCTTAAGACATAATTAAGTTAAAAATTTTTTTAAATAAAGATTTACTTTATATGTCCACAAAACATGCACTCTGAAAAGTAAATAAATATTTAAGTTAATTGGAGCAATAAATAACAATTTTTGCCATGACACATAGGGGAAAACTTATTTGTTTCACTGATATAATTATAAATTATGAATGATTTTGAATATAATGGGTAACATTTTGGAAAAAAAATACTATATAATACAACTTATTAGAAAATGGATATCATTTGAATTAGGTGGCGGCAACATTTCAGCTGAGGCGTTCCAAACCGATCTACCAATAGGGATTAAACGTGCCACACAGTAGGACATTTTTGAAACAATTGAATTCTCCAGATAATACATGCAGAGTTCGAGAACAGAAGTCAATAATTTAGATACTTGCAGTTTTATATTATATTAGTTTGCATTATTGCAAGATATTTCCTAACATAAAAAATAAAGAGCATAAAATGTAACTAATTCTTCAAAAAAATTTAAAAAAATTAAAACTGTACATATACACTGCTGGACATTTGCTAAGAACGGATAACACTATCATCCATAGCAACCACAAAATGAAAGGAAGCAAAATGTGGAAAATTAGAATAAGTGCGGGATATTAGTAAAGAAGAAGTATGAGTATGCAAATTTTTTTCCACGTCTGTTCATCACGTGATAGCGTTCATAAGAGCTTTAAAGGTTTTGACGCGTGTGGACAGTTGTTGTTTCAAGTCAAAGTTTTACAGGAAAGATTTAATAGACGAACTTAAAATTTTTGGCATGTCTTCCCGACATCACATAGATGACTTTATGCGTGGCCGAATTATTGGAAAGATCGAAGAAGGGCGAAAAATAACAGATGTTGCCAGGCAGTTCGACATCGCTCACAACGTTGTTTCACGGCTGTGGAAGTCATTTAAAACGACTGGAATGTGTAGTAGACAGCACGGGGGAGGTCGTCTTAGAAGTACGACGCCTGCAGAAGACAGATATATCGTCCTATCAGCAAAAGAAACAGGCGCACTACAGCTCAGCAGGTGGCAAATCAGTTTCTTGCTGCCTCAGGAAAGCAGATCTCCCGAAAAACTGTTGCCAGACGTTTGAGGGGAGGAGGACTATACGCACGCAGACCTTTTGTGTGTGTTCCATTGACCAGACAGCACCGTACTGCCCGTTTGCAATGGTGTCGTGAGCATCACAATTGGACTCAACAGGACTGGGCATGCGTACTATTCTCAGATGAGAGTAGGTTCAGTCTGTCATCGGATTGTAGACGCCTACTGATCTGGCACGAGAGTGGTACTGCTTATCGTTCAGAAAATATCCAGGAAAAGGACCGATATCCGACATGCAGTATCATGGTGTGGGCCGGCATCATGATCAATGGCCGCACGCGCCTACATGTGGTTGCGAATGGGACTATGACGGGCCAACGATACATTGATGAAGTTCTACTTCCTTATGTTCGTCTATTCCGTGGTGCTGTCGGTGATAAATTTGTTTTTATGGACGACAACGCAACATGTCATCAAACACTCGCTGTACAGGATTGTCTAGACAGCGAGGGTATTCAACGTCTCGTATGGCCAGCGCGTTCTCCAGATCCAAACCCCATTGAAAATGTGTAGGATGCTTTGGGGAGGTAAGTTGCTGGTCGAAACTATCCTCCGACAAACAAGAACACCCTCATCCGTGCATTTACAGAGGAATGGGATAAATTGCCTCAACAGCTGCTGGATAATGTTCTGCAAAGTATGCTACGACGTGTGGAATGTTGCATCACACTCCACGGTGGACATATCCCGTACTGATACCTTTCTTTTAAGGTGCCTGCTGACTTTTGATGCATTGTTCCATTTCTCCGTACGCAGATCAAATGAACATTTTTTTCTTTTAGATGTTTCACAGCTTTTGTACTTTCCAGAATAATAAATATTCTTTATTCTAATGTCTGAACAGTGTGGCAACTATATTTTATCCTACTAGGCCTCATGTCTCGCTTAATGTTATGCTACATAGCAATTTGTGATCCGTTCTTAGCAATTGTCCAGCTGTGTATTATGAAGTTTTAAACATATTTATTAAAATAAGAAAAAAAAAGCATAACATGCGTAGGCTGTTAAATAAGTAATTATACTAATTTTACAGCCACGAAACCACTCATCGGAATGTTAATTTCTGTGACATAAGAAAACTTTCTTGTCTGTATTAACACAACCAATCGATAAATTGCGTGTACAGACTCATGTTCTTGAGTATCACGTGCTGGAACTGTAGCGTGTCTGCGGGCCCCTACGAGACGCGACCAGTTGTCGAAATGGAAGCAAAAATCATCGTTGGAGACCTTGATATGATACGATATGACTAAAGAGTGAAAGAAGAAGGCGACAATATCTTAAGGGGACATGGTCCTGATTTAAGCAAAATTTTAATTTAAGGATTTTTAAAAAATTTTTTGGTGTCTTCCTATGTGTGTATACTATGTAAAACAGATTCTGTGCACAAAAAAAATTTCAAAAACACTAGCTATTTAAATTTTTAGGGAAAAACTTTAAATTTGTAAAGTGATTTTAAAATGCTACTCCTCCCCACAAACATTTACGTACACTTATGAAATTTGATTTACAAGTACGTCAAACTATGTATAATAAAAGTTTGTATGCGTTTTGTGATGACATGATTTGTATTTGTACAATACTCCTATTTATGAATGCGCTTATAGAAAATTCCTTAGAAAATTTATAAGCTCTAAGTCCAATTGTTTTTCTTTTTTAAATAAGTATTGCATTGATTAAAAAAAAGGCTTACCAACTTTTGGTACATGTACTATTGGAAATAAAGAAAAATCAAAGCATTTGGCACAATAGAAGAATTCCACAGCGTTTTAAATGAATTACTAGTAATTTTATCTTTCTGAGATAAGTTAATTTAAAATTTTGATTTGCTATGAAGATGAGATAAAAAAACTAACATAAATTCCATCATAGTTTTGCGTTATTTTTAAGTTTAAAACTTTAAAATTTTGTGAGGTTGTAGAAAGATTTATAAATAATTTTATTTAGGCAAAAAAAAATGTAGATTCGGTTTTTTGACCGATTTTTTGCGAATTGAATCGTACTGTGTCCCCTTAAAAATGCCTCATCACAGCAGACAAAGCTTGGTTGTTGTATCACTGATCCAACCATAACACAACAAAGCAGTGAACGGAAACATCCATCTTCACCTACTCTCAAGAAAGCAAAAAATGTGAAATTGGCAGGTAAAGTTATGACTATATTTCTTTGTTATGAAGGAATTGTGTAACAACACGCTGTCGAACACGGTACTACCATAAGCGAACAGGATATTCTCGTGAATTACTCCGAACGACTATCTCCGAACGAATGAAACGTCCATTGCTCCGAAATGGCTTCCTATTGCACCATGACAATGTCCGACCACATTTTGCTCGTTGCGTACTGGATGTTTCGCTGCAGAAAAAACGTAGAGATTTTACCACACCCTCCATACAGTCCTGATAAAACGCCGTGCGATTTCTGGCTGGTTCCTCAACTTCCAGAAACCATTACGAGGCAAATGTTTTGCAAGCAACAAAGCATGTGTAAAGACTGTGGAGGCGATTTTGATAAAGTTCTCACAAAACGGACTTTTACATGTTTTTAAGAACTGAACAGAACGTAGGTATAAATGCATTACGCGCCGCAAAAGTTATTTTGAAAAATACCATGTAAATGATGACTATTAAAGGTATTCCTTTTTCATAGTATAATTTTAGTCTTATTAAAAATGGATCAGCCCTCGTATAATGCGGCATTTATCTTCATTACATTTACATAAAAAGATAAATAAACATCTTAATGCGGACCTAGAGCTTGTCCCGATATACGCACATCGCAAAATCAGGGGTACGTGTGACATTCAATTTGACACGTTTCTCAGCATTCAGTTTTAAAACAGTTTCTTTTTGCGGACTGGAAAAATTTTTCATGCGATGAAATATTTTTTTTTTACTTTGATATGTAGAACCTGAAGCGGAAAGGGGAGTGCATGCAATTTTCTCTTCGAACAATTAAATCTCTCCAGCAATGACATTCAATAATTTACAAAACAGCTGCAAATGTATTTTTAGAGTTATCTGTCAAATTGTTTCGTAATTTCATAAATGCTCATAATTTTGAAGATGTCTATCAAATGAGGTCTATTACAAATCCATCCACTCAAAAATTGATAAATGTGTAGAGTAGCGTAGATTGTCACTCAGAGTTGTGCCACGTGCCAAATGTGACAAGAGTGAGACGTGTAGACGACCCTGGTTTAAATTTAAAGGATGCTGTAAAATATTATGTATACAGTTCTTAAAGAATACTCAAAATTCACAATTTTATACACAGATCTTTTTTACAACAAAAAAAATAATAGGGAAAGAAGTATAGATAACCTGTGACTTGTAAGTAAAGAATTTAATGGTTCATTGGGATAATGAAGCTATAGATAATTGCTAAATTAAGAGAAAACTAAATGCTAAATAACTAAGAAAATCTTTTTTAAATCTAAGTATTTTTTTTCTCTAATTGGAGAAGATTAATTTTAATGATGGGGCTTTGCGCACGCGCGCGCGCTTTTTAGTACATATATATATATATATATATATATATATATATATATATATATATATATATATATATATATATATATATATATATATATATATATACATATACATAATATATATACATACATATATATATATATATATATATATATATATATATATATATATACATATACATATATATATACATATACATATATATATACATATATATATATATATATATACATATACATATATATATACATATACATATATACATACATACATATATATATATATATATATATATATATATATATATGTCTTCGTTTTTAAATACCTTATCAAAATGGTTACGCGTTATATATGTATTTACAATACCGATATGAGAGTTGATGTGCTATTTCACATATTTTATCCTTTATAACATATAAATATAATGCTTGCATTTTGTGTATATACAAAATTATCTAAATTCAACTACCATGCTGCTTGAAGCGTGGTGGTACAAAATGTTTACTCCCTATTTTTTAAGACTTTGAACACCAATTTGAAAAAAGTGTTTAACATTATTAATATGTACCAGTTTTTGTTCAATAATTATAGTTTTTTGAGTTTTACCTTAAATATTTGTAATTATTTCTCACTAGCGCATCTCATTTTTGTCAAAAATTCAGCGCATGAATGTGTTTGACCTAAGATATAAATTCGTCGAGGGTCCTTATATATGACCAATAGTCAATGATGCGATCTCTTATATCTGGTGGAACTCTTTGTTTTATTTTAATATAAATTATTCCATTTGATTCTTATTTAAAAGGTTCTATTTCAAAACTGGATGCTTTCATACTGCATAATACTTTTTAAATTCGTACGTAGAATTACTCTAAGAAATTTCTAGTATTTTGTAATGATTCAAAAACTTTGTCTAAAGTTTTCGTTTTCAAACATAGTTTTCGTGTACCTTAAAAAAATTTTAAGTATTGCAATACATCAATATACCGAAAATGTTGGATGGATTTCTGCAAGCACTCGCTCTCTCCAATGTGTACGAGTCAAAAATGGCTACTTAGAACAGAATTACCTGCTATTCAGATTCTCTTTTGTTGTTTTCATTCTCACAAATCACGTCATTTCTAATTCTCAGATTTTAAAGGCATAGACTGAAATAGTTGTCGTGTTCCTAAAACACGATATAGTAGATTGTTGCACGTGAATTGTTATTTATTTTGCTGTCTACCGTCTCTTCTCGCATGTAAGACAATAAACCAACTGTCAACCTACATGATTAATCGGGAAGCATTACTATTGTATTATTGAACAGACATCCATGTGGTTTAAAAGTGTTCTACAAACTAGGGAAGCAATGTTGTAAGCGATTCAGAAATCTTCCCAGCCACACATTTACACTTCAAACTTCATCTGTTTTCTCTTTGTTTCAATCTAGAGTAAGATAATTTAGATGTCGTCTGCAGAAATGGCTTTTAGAAACATCTCACAGAATCAAAAACTGTTTCGTTTAAACATATGTATACCTATAATAGCGTTCATATAAATTTGTAAATGTCTTAAAACCTTTCGAAAACTGCATCCTGTATCTAAGTACACACAACTGTGTTTTTTCATTCTACATACGTTTCTTACGAAACCGTGAAAAATATCATGTCACAATACATGCGACATATGTTATATTTGGGGGATATGTTCCATAATTTTAAAAAAATCGTGTAGAAGAAAAATATCTATATATTTTCCTAAAAACAATGCAAAAAAAGTAATAATAAAGTATTTGTTACATATTTATAAAACAAAAACAATTCATTTTTGTTACAAAAAAATATTTGTGTGCCGTGAAAATTCAGTCTATAAGCACATACAGCATATAAAAAATTGACATTGAAATTTGGAATAAAACTATTAATAACTATTCATCGCTACTTGAAGATAATTTTGTGCGTTTATTACGAACCGGATCAAAAATTCTATCATCGGTAGATGTGTTACATATGTCTAATACAACTGTAAGTTATGGTCCAAAGAAAGAATTTCGTTCAGTATTAATTCTGTTAGATTTTGTTGTAACTATGTGTTATCAGTGGCTGTCTCTTTGGTTTCTCAAGTTGACTATATAATTTTTGGTATCCTACTACACAAAACTTAAGATTCAATTGATTTTTTTTTTAAAACTACGATACGACTTTAACTTCTAAAGAGCAACCGGGGTATATAAATGTATCTATCAGCCAAAACATCAATTTCCCGAGACGTATATATACGTCTTTCCAAAGTAAGACCTTTTCAGTGCACTGCTGTCTATAAAATTATTCCGAAGGCCTTGGAATGCAATAAAAGAACCTTGTCAGTGTTTGCGAAGGATTTTCTATTATTTTAGGTTATTTGCTTCTTTATTCCTCCTCCTCCCCCCCACACACTCACACTCAATACATCACAAACGCTTGCCTACGTTGAAAACGGTTGACTTTGGGAAGCGAATTACGTATCTTTTCATCGGCAGTCAAGGGATTTTTTATTACAAGCTTTACGAGGTGTTAACCGATAAGTGATTTTTGTATGGGATTTTATATTTGACAGCGTTCATGGGTTCAGTGGTAATTATTATACTTGTTATTAACTTAGTATTGCTTGATTAATTTTAAAAACATTGTGTAGCACTGATACATTTATAAGTATAATATATCAGTGCAAATTCGTATTTTATTTTTTATTTTGTCAGAATGTAATTTGTTTATTTAGTTTAAGTAAATTAATATTTTTTTAAATCTTTTGTTTTCGACATTTCAACATGCTCGCACACCCCTCGTAAAGTGGTCACGACCCACAGTTTGAGAAACACTGATATATAGTAAAAGAAAAAAAATATCTCTGTTATAAGTATTAGTACTAAGCAAGTATAATTATAGCCAACATGTCTCCTTTGAACCGATTGCAAGAAATTGGCTACAACATCATAACCTTATCAGTCAATGATCTCTGAATCATGCACCAAAGTTCATAATAAGAGATATTAAAAATATCGATGAATAATAATTGTATTATTTTTAATATTTAAAAAGTGAAAAGACTTCAGCATGTTTTAACCCGGGAGCAGGCGCGCACTCGATATGGTCGAGCGGAGTTATTGAGTAACCCCAATCCTTTTTTTTTATAATTATTTTATTGTACACGATACAAATCGTGATTCCAGTGAATAATTTAATTAAGAGAAAGTTTACTTACCCCTACTTTCAAGGACTTTTCAATTTTCTTTGGTAACAAATAAACAGTTTTGCCAGAATTAACGATTTCGTAATCTGTGTGTCCCCCGCGACCACTTCCGGGTAAAAAGTACATTCATTATGATAATATGTATGTTACTACTAAAAAAATTGTGTGAAACGTTTTATTCTTTCTTCGTTATGCTTTATATGTTGAGAATACTTATAAAAATATGTCTTGGCCAAGTAATCCTTCATAGTGCTTGTGTGTGTGTGCTCTCCATGGTTTTCCAAATGTCATAAAACTCTTTTGCACGGAAAAAAGCGTGTAACTAACTGTACCAATAACTTAGAAGGTCAAACAGATTACAGCTATAATGTGCAGTATTTCAAAAATAATGACAGTGATGAATTTTTTATGTTCCTAAATTTTTTCGATTCTGGGTCTGGGATGTTTTTTCTCTGAAAGAGTAGTATGTTAGGTTTAAACAGAAAGCGCAGTAAAAAAGTCTCTCATCAAATAAAAGTTTTTTTTATTTGGTTATATGATCAAAGATAGTTAATTAGGTATTGAAGAAGTTTTTATTTTTGTTGACTTAATATCGCGCGCGCGCGCTTATAAATTATTGCAGAGTAAAAGTGCATTTTTTATTATGTCTGAAAGTATTTGTTTTAATTCATTCTAGTAAACTAATTATTTTTTAAATCTTTTATTTTCGATATGCTCGCGCCCCCCCCCAGGGGCGCGCCCCAGCACAGTTTGAGAAAAAATTGTTTATACGAATAAGCAACTACTGCTCAATAAAAATGAGTCATCGCGTTTGCTCTATTTTGGATTTGTAAATGTTTTTAAATATTAAAGTTATTGTTGTAAATACGAACCGAAATAATAATAAAAAAATACTGAAACTATTATTATGATGCCTGAAACTTAAGAAACTTGGCATCTTTATCCAACAGTCAAAATATAAGCGGAAATCCAGAGCGCAGTAAATCACGAAACTTTAAATGCCCAATTTGCCCAGTTTTTTACATTTATAAATATTCCGAATCTATTAAAAACAAAAACTCGAGGCCTAAGTCACATATTGAAGTTCTAAGTTTTATGAAACATTATTAGTGAAAACAAAAACGAACTTTAGCCGCCATTTTGTGTTTTGTAAAATTTAATGTAAAAACGTTCCATACTCAAATCACACCGGTGTGATCATGTACCTCAGAGCAGGGAAAACACAATCACATATATCATACCCTGGACCCTGGTGGAAGAAACGTTTGATCAAATTGATTTGAAACAAATAATTTTAATTAAACTATATATAACAAAAAAGCTGAAACTCAATAGTACATGTAGATATTAATTTATTGTAGTTAGTAAAAAAAAAAATGTAATAACAGATTTCTTGTAAGCGTTAGCTCAGTGGAGAAATCAAGTTTGGCCATCCGAAACGTTAATTCGATCCGTACCGAAAATACGACCACTAGCTACTATTTGGGTATCACTGATTTAGACACAACAAAACAGTAAATCAAACACTTGTTTGATTGTGTGAGTGTCATTAATTGCTTAAAAAACATTATATTTTTTATTCTTATTGAAAAATGTTTCAATCTATTATTAAAAATACTTCTGGGTACACATAAATTTAATCTTCCGCCTAAAATAAAGAACTGTTTTTAAAACAAACGACATAAATATAGAAGTACCTAAAGATCACTCAGATTTTGAATCGAGCTAGTTGATTTATGTCAAAAACGTTCCAAATATATTAAATTTCCCCATAAATAAAATAGATTTAAAAGATAAAAAAGACAAACACTCAAAACTACTTGCTCTGCAGCTGGGTCAACACAATCGAAGGGAAAAAGAAAAACTTCCACAAACCTTTTAAACTTAAAATAACCATTACTGAATAATAACGCATGTTCCTACATCCCTTAACAAAACATTTTTTTAGTAGTTTAAGTCAGTTACTTTTGCAAGCTAACTTAAAAGGGTAATTTTGTATTTCTTTAAAAGTAGCAATAAGCTTTTAACAGTTTGACTCTACAACAGGCAATTACTTGTTGGTGTGGTTTATGGGATCATAAAATGAAGACACATATTCTTTGAGGTGTAAGAAAGGCAATTTTGAAAGATTGTGAGTACAAACTAGATGTTACGAGATTTCTTTTTATTGGTATTTAGGGAACAAAAGTACATTTTGCTTTTTATCTTTAGTTGACTTTTATCCCCAGAGATTTCCCGTCAGTATTAGGGATGTCCTGTATGGTCTCGTACGAAACATAACTAAGAAATCTTTGAAATTGCTTAGGGAAAAGGGCATATGCGTTTCAGTCTTAAAATGATTAGAATATAAATTACTAAATTCAAGTTATTATTAATGCAACGCCCGGTTAACTTAAGTTAATTTAATCTTATTATTCATTTTATAATACCCAGGTTCTAATTTAACATTTGGCGTCACACTATAGTTTAAATTTAAACATTAGATCTTTTAAAGACAAATAAAACAGGACACTAAATTAAAAAGCCGTTCTTTAAATTAACACTTAATTTATTTACAATAAGATTGAAATTATATTAAATACTAAGGATATACATGATTACTTAACTGAATTAGGATCTGAGAGAGAGAGGAATCTTGGTGTGCCATCTCGGGAGTCTCCAACCTCGGCAATTTGTCAAAGGGTCGTCAGACCAAAATCGGTGATAAAATTCGTGTCAGAGAGTGACTAAATTCGTCGTGCAAGCGCTTATATTTCGCGGCGGTTTACCTATGTATTCTGGAGGGGATTCTTTCTCGAAACACAATCAGCTTTTCTGATTGGTCTGAAGTCAGCGGAGGGATATCTTCCCGCGGTCCATAACTCACCCAAAACGCGGGAAATTCCCAAAAAACATCCCATACCATGATGTATTTATGGGTACATTGCCTTCTTCCAGGCGTGGAAACGCGTCACCCTTTTTCGGTGGGGTGAGACACTCCCAAAATTCCTCTGCTTGTAAACAACAACAGGGTCTGTATACAAATTACTTTTGTAATCCTATGGAAAGGCGGCCCCCATCACTCCTCCCCTCTCAGATTAACAAAACCAAAATGAATAATAATAAAAAAAAAAATTTCAGTACGCAAACGAAATACAGAATTGGCCTAGCGTCGGCAAATGTCTATGTCAAGAACAAAAAATTGTAGACTCTGGTTCACTATCAGCTGTCCACGTCTTATGAGGGGTTCTGTCCATGTTCATCCATGATGTTGGCAGCTCCATCGTCGCTCAGATATTGCTAAAGAAATCCGCTAAACTGCAAAAAAAAAAACAAAACCTTGTCTCCCAGGGAAACCATATTAGTAATGAAACAACAGTTATGAGAGAAAAAATTAAACTTGGCCCTTTGTGACAACCCTTGAAGACTCCAAGCACCAATTTCCAAGTCCTCTCACCGCTCATAAAATGAAAATAAGAATGTTAAAAAAATACAATCAATTTCTGAAGTTCCTAACCTATTCCGTGAGGGAAAACCGAATTAACTATCAACAACTATAATGACGTTAATGTACGAAGAGGAGAAAAAAAAATTTACTGAATGGATCACCCAAACAATTCACAAAAACATCAGACACAGACTGACAAATAGAAATAATTAAACAATCACAAAGAATCGTGTGCCACTAAATAATAAAAAATATTAAGACAAATAACACGTAAGAATACAAAATTGGCGTATGTAACAACTGCGCAACTAATAAAACAACACTTAGGAGTGTTGAACAAAATACATTGATAAGAAATAAACGCCAGTGAAAACATTTACATACAATTCAAGCGTGGCGCCCAGACACAGACACTTCATAATCGTTTAACATCGAAATCTTGACACGACCAATGTGAAGTGAAAGTCCCAGACCATCAAAAAAAAAAAAAAACTAGCAGAACTCTTTACATACTCAAGCGTAAAAATTTCAATGGTTCACTAAGAGCATTGATAATATTTAATGAAAATAATTAAGTAAAAGTAAAAAAAAAAAATAGAGATTGAAACGATGAGTGTGCATAAGTGGAGAAAAAAAAAAAATTTTGTAACTTCATAGAATGCTTGGTAGCCTAAGAAATTAAAAAAAAAATTCACTAAAAGCATTGGTTACAAATAAAAGTTTTAAAAAATTTAACGGAATTAATTCAGATTTGCAAATTAAAATTCTATAAATTAACGAGTAGTATAAACGGTGAAAAAAAAAATTATAACCTCAATGAATGCTGAGTAGCCTAAGGAATTTAAAATTCACTACAAGCATTGGTTACAAATGAAAGTTAAAAAAAAAATTACTGTAATTAAATTTAGAATTGCAAACTATGAGTGCGCATGTGATCAGTATGCACCCCAAAGTGTACAAAAGCAAAACAAACAAAACAGAACATCCCATTTCCTGCGATATGACGATCGCCGGCAACCGCCAACACAAGAAACAGAGTGCAGAATTATAACTAAAAAAAAATAGCAAATCCGATTGTAAAAAAAAAAAACTATATCGATTAATATTGCCAAAAAGAAACTTTAAAGAGAAAAAAAAAATTTCTTCCACATTCAATACATTTGAATTTCCATTTGAGAAATGAATTCCAGAAATCACAAGTGCAGTTGAAAATTTCAGAAAAAAAATTTAAAACATAAAATTGATATGCAACCCAAGTCATATGAGGCGATACATACAGAGTAAAGTAATTTAACTAAAGAAAATTATTGCAAGTGTTACACAGGATTAAACAGTTTCCAATATAAAAAAAATATCGCTTAACTAATCAACATAACTTTTTAACAATCCTCGTAATACAATGTATCCACAAGTCCAAATAATATTAAAAAAAAACTAAAATTGTTTCACTATACGCGCAACAAATATACAAACACGAAAAAAAACACAAGATCCTCGATTTACAACAATACCGCTAACTCAATTCATCGAAAATCCTATAATTAATAACTCAAGTACAATTCTATAACAACCTAAAATTCTCAGTAACCTTAAAATGATTCTTCGATAATCCAAAATTGCCTTTACCTCAGATCGTTCCTTCGATAATCCAAAATTGCCTTTACCTCAGATCGTTCACATCTTATGCCTCAACAACACTAACTAAACTCACATGCAACTACCGAATAATCAATTGACTGCTCCACAATACCATTAACTAAAACCATCTATGCTCTTCAACTTATTTACACAAAATCTCACATACTCAATAACACTTAACTAGACTTATCTTCAACTTTCAAATAATTAATCGACTTCTCCGCAATACCAATAACCAAAACCCGTCTTTGCTCATCAACTTATTTACAAAAATCTCGCATAATCCTCAACTCGAACTTTCCTAAATGCATCTCAAAACATTCCTAAATATACCACACAATCATTAATTCAACTTATCTGTGTTCATCAACTTTTTACTCGGAACTGTACCAAATCATTAACTCAAATTATCCTATCTACATCAAAACAACTTTCTCAATTATACCGTATAATTATATCAACTCAATATTTTCTTTGCCCAAAATCCGTAACTCAAAATATCCTTCTGTACATCAAACAATTTTCTCAAATAAACCATGACTTTCCCTTGAATTCAATTATCCATTTCCATAAAAAACAACCATCGAATAAACGTACACCTTGAACACAAACTCAACTATCTCCACAAAAAAAACCCTCCCAACCATTCAACAATTCATCAGTGCAGACTTTATCTATCTCCTTCAAATAACTGTCTCAAATATTCCACGAAATCTCTAACTCAAACTTATGCAACTCCTTACAAGTAGTGAAACAACAACAACAAAAAATTCACACCCAATCTAGTTCAACACTTCCAAATTCTCCTAGCAACAACGCCCGATCCTCTTCCAACAGTTTCAAACCAAAAAATTTATGAGTTTTGAGTCTCATAGCAACAGCACCGTAACGTAAAAACAGGAAACAAGGGGTGGGGAACGAAGACCCATCGGAAAACTTTTGCTGAATCTCTGTCGCGACAGCAGTGGGGGGGCGAAGGGAAGACCCCTCCTAAGGCGGCAAGAAACCGACATCCAAAAATTCCACCCCTGAATTATGCTGCCCGCGGGGAGGAGTCCCTGCGACAAGGAGTAACCAATAAACAGAAATTCCAATCAACAACTGTTTTGTCCTATACCGGATGGCGTGCAGGGGAGGGGGATACGACGAAAAGGGGTGCGCTCTCCCCACGTTTTCGAAACGAATGGACGAAACATTTTCAACACCATTAGCTGACCAACAACAAAAAAAACTTTTTACCAAATAACAAGCAGAACTACGTACTAAAATCCAGAACAAAAAATTGAATCAACGTCAACACTCAGTGAAATAATCTACCCGCACTGACATAAATCAACACATGTAAGCCTAGCCCCAACGAGAAAAAAAAAAAAATACAATATTGACCGACCAAAAATCAAAATTCTTAGTAATTTAGCACACAACCGCGAGACACACTTATTGACTGCAAATTCATTTAACAACCATAATTAATGTAAACCAACAGAAATACTATCTCGACAAACAAAACCTTCAATTCCTAGTACAGTTTAGCACACAAGCGAGACACAATGATTGACTGCACATTAATTTAACAACCACAATATTAATCTAAACCAACAGAAATACTATATCGACAAACGAGACCTTCAATTCCTAGTACAGTTTAGCACACAAGCGAGACACAATGATTGACTGCACATTAATTTAAGGACCACAAGTAATCTAAACCCCTGAATAAACCACAACAAAAAAATTCCAAATCCATAGCAAAACAAACAACGCAGAAATTAGAAGAGCATTAAAACACCTAACGACAACACAAAAAAATTTTAAGTCAAAGTTAGCAATCATCTCACATAAAAAAAAAACATGCGCGGGAAAAAACATATTAAAGTTTCAACCCAATATCTTATAGAAAATATTCAAACAACCATCTCTATCCATATCTTAACAAGCATAAATTCCAATGTTATCATCATTTAGTAATACACAACCACTTAAAATTAATACACCAACACAATTTAGCAATAAAATTGATTCTAACAAAAAATGCTGCTACCAAAATTGATCTTCTATGCAAAAATAAAAATTTAACCAGAAAGTACAGTTATAAACAATCAATTCAGCATAAACTAAACAATTCAATAAAGGAACCTTTTATATGAAAAAATCATTGAAATTCTAAATAATAATCACAAAACAAATTATGTAATAGGGAAAAAAATTTAAAATATGTATGTATCATAACAACATTCAAATTTCATGACAGGTGTCCAGAGACCCCAAAATTTGACCTTTGTCACAAACATAAATTAAAGCTTAAAATTACTAAAATTAAAAAATTGACGTACGTACATCATTATCATTGAATAACACTTGCATTACAAATTTATTTAAGATATTGCACAAAACACACAGCATAAAAATATTTTATCTAGAGTTAAAATTGATATTAACCACAAACAACACTATGTCATTTAAGCATAAAATCACGACATAAAACAAACTGCATAAAAAAAAATTAACTGGAATTCATTAAATAACAGGAAATCATTAAATAAATGAGTACAAAATTTGATATAACTAAAAAAAACTATAAAACATGGCATGAAACAAGGTGCAACTATGAGACAGGTATCATTCAATGCGTGCTCTCGAAATGACGAAGCGTAAAATTGTAAAAAAAAAATTAAGTCTCCCTCAAATATTTTTTTTTTCTCTGCGCAGAAACGTATTTAACGAGCCGAATGACCTGCACGAGCCCTTAAATTATACCGTGGACTTGGAACAATACCCTTAACCTCCGTCTCGTCTGGTTGTAAATCATCCAAATTTTTCAAATGCAAATATGAAAATCTCTTAATAAATGGAATCATCCGATTGACATGCGTGTTAAATCTTTTCCTCAATTGTTCTACATGTTGCACCCTATAATTGACATTAGAAAAACGCTCTATCACTCTGTAAGGACCTTCGAACTTGGGTCTGAGTTTTGGAGATAAATTAGATTTAATGTTAGGCGTCTTTATAAAACACAAGGACCCGATCTTGTAATCGTAATGATGTTGTTTGTCGCTCTCGTACTCAATTCAACATGTGATGCCTCCTGATCCTTTAGATTTTTAAAACTTTATTGAAAGTATGCTCCAAAGACGGTAAAAGTTTCTCGACATATTCATACCTATTTAGTGGTGTATCAGAATTCTTTTCGTAAGTGTAGGATAATCGAATATCTCTGCCATGCTCTAGGAAAAAGGGAGATGTGTATGTAGCTTCATGGATCGCTGAATTTAATGCTAACATGGTGTGCGGGAGTTGATCATCCCAATCGTTTGTGTTTTGTGAAATTGATGCAAGGATATTGGCTAGCGATTGATTGGGTTTCTCTACCCTACCGTTGACGTGAGCGGAATAACTTGATATGTGCCTTTTTTTGAATACCCATGACTCTGCAAAATTCAACAAATTCGGAACTCTTAAAATATGTAGCGTTATCTACGACTAATTTATGTGGGCAACCCCTGTGTACAATGTAATTATCAAAGAAAGCTTTTGAAATCGTACTGGACCTAGTATCCGGAAGTGGAACGATGTGAATATATTTTGTGAATGCATCTATCATAGATAAAACATAGCTATTACCTTTAAGCGTGGTTTTTAAGGGACCGAAAATATCCATATGACACGTTTCTCCTGGTTCAGTACTTTGTTCAACAAGTTGATGGGGTGCAGGCGGGATTTTAAAGGCGTTTTTCGAGATAAACATATGGTACAAGAACGAACAAAATTTTTAGTATCTTTATACATATTGTGCCAAAAGAAGTTCTCGCTGAGTCGATGATAAGTTTTAAAAAATTTAAGATGTCCTCCATATTCTGAATGAACTGATTCGAGAATTTTAGCTTTTAGACAATGTGGAATGCAAACCTGCTTTCTAGTGGTGTTAGACCTGGGTGATCTCGAGGGGCGTTTGGACAGATGACATAACAAACCTTCCCCATTAATAAAATAGTTGCTGATTTGTGGGCTAACATCATTTTGATCAATTTTTTGTATGATAGTGCTTAAAACAGAATCTTCGCGTTGCATATTAATGAGATCTTTAGAGTCCGGTAAAGCTATTGTGATGTTGTTAATATAACGAGAAAGATGATCTGCGACTGAATTTAAGGATCCCCTGATGTAGTGTATGTCGTAATTAAATTCTTCCAGAGCCAATTTCCAGCGCAAAATTTTGGAAGAGGGATTTTTATTAGAAAGAAATCCCGCGAGAGGCTTATGATCGGTAAAAACTTTAAATTTTCTGCCTAACAAGAAAGGTCTAAAAAAAAATTTAATGCTGTATATATCGCGAAAAATTCTAAAACCGTTGCGTTATATTTCGATTGTGATGGATTTAATTTCTTAGAAAAAAATATAAAGGTTTGACTTCAGAGTTAGGATATTTTTTGTTCTAAAACTGCCCCTATGCCGCGAGAAGAAGCATCCGTTGTTATTTGTAACTCCGCGTTTTGATCAGGTAGTGCCAAGACCGGTGGATTCAATATGGCTTTCTTAATATCATCAAATGCCTCCTGCGTTTCGGATGTCCACTCAAATGGAGTGTCTTTTCTCAATAAATTCGTTAAGGGAAGTGCGCGTTTTGCGAAATTCTTGATATATCTCCTATAAAAATTACAGCACCCTAAAAAAGATTTAATTTGTTTTTGATCCTTTGGAACTGGAAACTCATTAATTGATACGGACTTATCTTTATCTATAAGAATGCCTTCCGGCGTTACCACAAACCCTAAAAATTTACAACTCTTCGTTAAAAACTGACATTTACTCGGATTAAATTTTAAGCGAATCCTTTCAAAGCGTTCAAAAACCTTACCCAGTAGTTCAAAATGTTCATCTATAGTTTTAGTGAATAAAATTATGTCATCTATATAAACCAAGGCTCCGTGGTGTAATAAATCTCCTAGGACCTCCTGTGCGATTGATTGAAAAGCTTTAGGCGAGTTTTTTTAAACCGAAACATAATCTGTTAAATTGATATTTATCACCGTCGGGAGTAGAGAATGCCGTCTTATGCCTGTCCGCAAAGTGTAGTGGAATTTGATTAAATGCTGACTTCATGTCTAACGCCGAAAAATAGTTTGAACCTGAAATTTCATGTAGGATGTCGTCCAATGTTGGAATGACAAAATCCTGAGTCACAGTTATTTCGTTGAGTTTCCGAAAATCTAAAACTAGGCGCCATTTTTTTCTTTCTGTTTGACAAACAATGCCGGAGTATTATACTGAGAATTGGATTTCGAAATAATTCCCGCCTTTTCTAAATCTGCTATTTGACGTCGAAATTCGTTTCTTAAATTGAATGGAATCTTATAAATTGGACATTTGATGGGATAATCGTGTTGTAAACTGATTCTGTGGTGCTCCGTAACGGCCGCGGATAATTCTACCGTAGAGCGAGCGAAAGCACTTTTTGTGCGAAATTAAAAGTTGAAATAATCTGTTTTTGATTTTATTGTCCAAACCTGAAAGATTGAAATCTTTTTCCGTGAGTGGGGGTAAAATATCTTGAGAAACCGGAAAATCAGAAGAAAAGTCTTCGTAATTATTGACTGTAATTATTTTCATGTTCTTGTTAAGGGTAATTATGTTATCTGAATCGTTTCTAATTTCTAAGACGGTGTCATTTGTCTGTGGATCAATTTTAATTTGCGAATTGGTTAAATGAATGTTTTTATTCCGTATCTTTGCTGAACTCCGAATAGTGGCCAGTGACGTCGAATTAGGTAATGTTTCAACATGTATGCGAACATTTGTGACCGAATGGGGACCCACACACGTTTTGTGTTTTAAAAATCCATTTATAAAGTTACTCTGTACCACACGCGTGGGGAGTGAATAATGAATAAGCGGAATTGAAAAATTATGAATTAATAAACGGTTTTTTCCTATATCTAAAACTGCATCCCAAACTTTCAAAAAATCGTATCCCAAAATAGCGCAATAATTATCGTTGATCTCTTGTTTCGTTATAAAAAAAATATGTCGAAATTGAAATTCCCCCAATGATAATTGTATTTCATAGCAACCGATAATTTCTACCGTGTCTCCGCTTACAGCTTTAATCTGAATTGAAACATTAAATTCCCTAAAGTTATCATTTTTTATTTTAGTGAAAAAAAATTAGACATTAAAGATACGGATGCACCTGTGTCAATTAAAATTCTAAACTTGTGATGTTTAATGTTAGCATTTATGATCGGCAGATCGAATATTTGATCTCGAGATTGAATCGGAGAAAACCGCTCCTCTACCGAATGAAAAAATCTAAATACGGTTTTCTCCATTGAAGTTTAAATTGTGATTGGTGCGAAAACGTTGAAAACCCCTATTCTCAGAATTTGTGTGTGTCGCTCTCACCGAATGCCTGGGGACTGCGTAATTGTCGCGGAGTAGATTCCCTGAAATGTACATGCCTCCCTCCTGGCCTGGGGCTACTTGAAGAAGAATACTCGCTTGCGGCATTTCTCCGGGGGGGCTGGTAACGGGCAGCGCGTTCGTCCCTCTGTCTCTTCCTACATTCCGCCTGTCTGTGTCCTTGAATACCACAATAGAAGCACTTGAAAACGTTCTCTCTTCTGTTAGAATAGTTCCCACCTGATTTACGAGCTGTAACTGCACTTGCCTCTTGTAGACGGCCGACCCTTAAATTTATTTCTTGTAATCTATCCGCTAATGCTGAAAGAACTGGATTTTCCGTTTGTGCGGACGACAAGCCTGATCTCTCTTCGCTAGCTATTTGATTTAATTTCATATTCTGCTCTTCTATCAATGCGGCATTGATTGATTCCTCTAAATTCAAAGGATCGCGGGAGAGAACAAACCGGCGTATTTCATTTTTTAAACCACTTATAAACCGAGATTGCAACAATTGGTCATTCGCATTTCTCACCGCGGTATTTTGAGCCGAATTTCCTGACTGGAAAATCTGTGTTCCCAGTTTATTGATGCGTGCTGCAAATTCCTGTACGCTCTCCGAGGGACCCTGGATACACGATGAAAATAATTGGAGACGCGTTGATAAAGGTACAGCTTTTTCGAATCTTCCAATAAGAATTCTTGCGATATCGTTATATTCTGTCAATTGACTATGTGTTGGGTCGGATAAAAAAAATTCCTCAGCTATTCCCGTTAATTTTAATTTTAGAATTGTTACTTTTTCATCGTTTGACCACTTGCCTAAATTTGCAACATCGTTTATTTTTCCCAAGAACCTGCGAATTCCTAACGATTCACCTCCGTCGTACATTGGAATTAGATCAATTAGATTAAATTTCTCGAACGCCGTTTGCGTCAAAAGGGGGTCTGATTGTCGTGTACGTGGCATATTTGTTAATTATTAGTTAAGACCAAAATTTCTAGCGAATCTAATTCACAACGAGAATCGTTAAGTTAAAACAAAATTTAAGCACTCGTGCAAGGCAACAGAAATTCATGAACTTTTAAATTTAAATGAAACTTTAGCTAATCGGCTCTCGCGTACATACATGCACAGAAAAAAAAATTCACATCAATATTGAAGGAGAAAAAAAAATTAAAGAGCACAAGTACCTGCATCATCGTTGCACCTCGGACTCTCTGACAAAACTGCAAGAAAAAAAAATTCACAGTATCAAATTCAAGCAATACATAAAATACACAGTAGCACACGAGATGAAAATTTGTCCTGATGATCCATCAAGAAACGTTTACAAAAAAATTGTAAAAAAAAAATTTCTAACTCAAAGGATGTAAAAAAAAATTTTCTAACGACCAAAAAATTTTAAGATTCTGGTCAACTGGCACCATTATAATGCAACGCCCGGTTAACTTAAGTTAATTTAATCTTATTATTCATTTTATAATACCCAGGTTCTAATTTAACATTTGGCGTCACACTATAGTTTAAATTTAAACATTAGATCTTTTAAAGACTAATAAAACAGGACACTAAATTAAAAAGCCGTTCTTTAAATTAACACTTAATTTATTTACAATAAGATTGAAATTATATTAAATACTAAGGATATACATGATTACTTAACTGAATTAGGAACATGATCTGAGAGAGAGAGAATCTTGGTGTGCCATCTCGGGAGTCTCCAACCTCGGCAATTTGTTAAAGGGTCGTCAGACCAAAATCGGTGATAAAATTCGTGTCATTGAGAGTGACTAAATTCGTCGTGCAAGCGCTTATATTTCGCGGCGGTTTACCTATGTATTCTGGAGGGGATTCTTTCTCGAAACACAATCAGCTTTTCTGATTGGTCTGAAGTCAGCGGAGGGGATATCTTCCCGCGGTCCATAACTCACCCAAAACGCGGGAAATTCCCAAAAAACATCCCATACCATGATGTATTTATGGGTACATTGCCTTCTTCAGGCGTGGGAAACGCGTCACCCTTTTTCGGTGGGGTGAGAGACACTCCCAAAATTCCTCTGCTTGTAAACAACAACAGGGTCTGTATACAAATTACTTTTGTAATCCTTATGGAAAGGCGGCCCCCATCATTATATTAAATGTGTAATACACGACGAATTTTCACAAAATAGAATTATTTGTATACCAATAAACAACTTCAATTTTTTTCTTTCTTTAAAAAGTAATTAGTTATGCTAAAAAAACCATTTGTATATATATATATATATATAACAAAAACTATAACGTGAACAGTATAAAAAAAGATGTAGTTGATTTTATTCAAACTTAAGCAGTATGTGGCTCCGTTTATATATACATGCAAACCCGCAAATTGCCGACGAATTTGGGGTTGGGGGAGAAAAACCAGTTTATTACCGGTATTTTTTTTCCACGCGTTTATATGCATGTCTGGCGATTGGTTGATATATTCACGTGACTATACAATGGTTACTAGGAAAAATAAACCAATAAAAGTAAACTAAAATAAAGTTCATCCCCATCGCAACCATATTAATAAATGATAGAAGTATAAAGGTAACCATATTGTAATACTATCGCTCATCTTGACGAACATAAATAACAACTTGTCGCGTAGTACTCATGTATCTAATTAACCCGAAAATGTCCTTTAAAAGCTTTTTTATTTTACCACGAATTTGTGGAATTGTCCAAACATATATCGAATATTTTTAATTCTCTCTCTCTGTCTCTCTCGTCATAATTGTTTATACATTTTCAAATTCCGGACAGTTTTATACAAATTTTTGTTGTATTTCTTGATTTTCCCAGTTGTTAATTAAAGCTCATATTTCTTCAGTGGATCAACGCGTGCTTAATAAATTTATTTTACAAATGCCAGGCCATTGACCATCAGGTCATTAGGCAACGGGCTCTCAATACCTTTTTTACAATGCAGTTAAGATCATTCAGTGCAGAGCACTCGTCCAAATGAGCGGCAGTCATGTCTTGTCCAGTGTCACACAAAACGCAGATAGGTGATGTCACTAAATTAAAACGAAACAGATGAGCACAAAGGCAGTCATGTCCGGTTAAAAGTCTAAATTTAGCCACAGCAGCAGCACGAATTTTCCAACTTGGAATACCAACGAATTGTGGAATTCTTACATAGTGTACTCCAAGGCTTATCACGAGCAACACGAGAAGCTGTAAGGCGAAATGATTCCCTAAAAATCCTTTTAATTTCCAGTTTGGCAGAATGAAGTGTCAGGTCTCTTCCCTTAAAGTTCTGAAGGATACCCGTTCCCTTTTTTGCCAAAAAGTCTTCCCCCTCTCATTTCCCCAAAGACCACAGTGGGATGGTACCCATTGAAAGATGATCTTTCCTTTTTTATCTTTCCCAGGAGTTCTCTACAATTCTGCACACGTAAACAATTATTCTCATTATAGTTGGACAAAGCCTGAAGTGCAGAAGTAGAATCTGAAAAGAATTACAGCTCTTTCAATGGGGAAGACGAACAGCAAGTTGCTGAAAGGCTATATGTATCGCCTCAACCTCACCATCAAAGTGAGTTGTCAAAGGGCCGGCATGTAAATAGAAGGAGAAGAGGTGACTAAAAACACCAATGCCAGCGCCTTGGGCAAAGTCCAAGAGTGAGCCATCTGTGTATATGTGAAGCCACTCCTCCGGTGGGAAGCTAGTATTGATAGTTTCCAAAGCTATAGCATGAAGAGCAGTTGGACTTAGATCACGTTTTCTCACATTCAGAACAAGGTCCAATCTGATGTCGAGTATTGCGTAGTCGAGTGGGTTAGCAAAGATAGTAATTCAAAGGGCACATCATTAATGACTTTATTTTGAATGTTCTCACGAACACATTGAATAAAGCCCTTTTGAGTCTTAAGATTACGTCCTCCATCGGAATCATAGTCCCGCCAGAATGAATTATTTGGGAGTCTAATAAGTCTATTGAAGAGAATAGCAGTATTCTTCTCAATTATATTAGTGAATGGCTGAAGGTCGCAAAATAACTGCATGGCAAGTACTGGAGTAGTTTTAACTCCGCCAGTGATCATGCGAAAGGGCTTGGTTATGGAAAGTGTCAAGAAGTTTTCTAACGTTTTTTGAAGCAGAGATTAGCACCTCATTGCAATAATTTGGAACTGGTTGAATATATGTCTTGTAAGTTGTATTTAAGGTATCCCTATTGCATCCCCATTTAACTCCGGTCAATCTTTTAAGAATGGAGAGTCGCTTTGTTGCCTTAGAAACAACAAGCTCAGCATGTTTAGTCCATTTCAATTTGTTATCAAGAGCGCAACCCAAATAAATTGAAACATCACTCTGTTGAACAGGCATACCGTTATAAACCAATTGGGGACTGACTGGTTGTCTATTTAAAGTGAAAGAACTGACAAGTAGTCTTCTTTAGGTTTACAGTCATATTATTTTCAATACACCAAAGGTGTAATCTTTCAAGGGTCAGATTTAGGATGGTATTTAGTTTGGACTGATCCCTCTTTGGTGTGCTGCACCAGATGGCAAGGTCATCCGCATATAGAGCTGTATTGGTCAGTCCATCAGATGCCAAGAGATCAGGGAGATCATTAATAAAGATGTTAAATAAGATAGGACTAATCACAGTGCCTTTTGGCAGGCCAGTTTCACTTTGTTTAAAACTGGAAATAGCATTTTTGAAACGAACGGCCATCACAAACGCCGATGAGAAATGAAGTTCCTTATCCACATAAGCATATTGTGCACACACCCAGAGTCTGCAATTTTGAATACATTTAAGCCGCCAAACTTTATCAGGTTGCTTCAAAATCCACAAATAGGGCAAGAGCAGAGTATCTCTGATCAAGGGCGTCCTTGATGGACTGGCCAAGAAAAACAACTTGTTGGTTTGTGGACTGACATTTTCTAAAGCCAGCCTGAGAAGAGGACAGGAGATTATTAGTTTCGAGGTACCAGTCGAGTCGAGAAGTGATCATTCTTTCCATGACCTTAGATAAGATACTTGTTAGTGAGATGGGGCGATAACTGTTTAAATCATCCAGAGGTTTGTTCTTTTTAGGAATAGGAACAACTATTGCCTTCTTCCAGAATGCAGGCACACCATACTTCCAGCTATGGTTATACAGTGTCAAAAAGCACAGAAAGTGCATTACAGCCAAATGTTTCAAAAAATTCAGGGTGAAAATTATCTGGTCCGGGACTCTTAGCACACCTTATGTGCCCAACAGCCTCTCTTAGCTCTGAAATACTAAAATTTCGATGGAAAATCTCATGTCCATGAGATTGAGACGAAAGCAATATTACGGATTTCTCGCCCAATAATTTTCTGTCTGGTCTTAAGGCTCTTTTTTAAGCGTTGTTTAGTTGAATAAAATGAATTAAAGGAGTTGAAAATATCCATGTCGTTAGTTAAAACACGATTAACGACTCTCAAAGGTTCCGTCGAAGAAGTATTCGCCCTATTCTGAATCTTGTTTACAAAATTAAAAACCTTTTTTCCATCCTTCCTGTAATCGATTTTTGTTATAAAATTATTGAAACAATTACGTTTCGCGGTAAGAATTTCCTTTCGTAGGAGGGCGACACTCTTTCTCCAGTTTTGGACATCCTCTGGATTTTTACTTTGTTCAGCAATAAAACGGGCAGTAGAAGATTTCTCTTTTAAAGCAGCGAGATTTTTTATTCCAAAAGGGTTTATAGTTAAACTGCTTGCCCCTAGGAATCCATTTCTTAGCAGTTTCAAAGATAATTTTTACAAATCTGGAGAAAACTCTATCGACACTTTCACCGGCCTTACAGAAACTAGAAACGGATTCGAAAATAGTCTCGTTTTCCAAAGTAAAGTTCTTCCAGTCGGCCTTGGCGAAATTCCATCTATTTCTAAAGGGTCTCTTTGAATAATTACTTGTGTCAAAACCAATCCCAGTAATAATCATGTGGTGGCCTGAGCCAGGATCGTAAATGACCTCTTTCTACATCATCAGCGATATCCGCGGAAGCTAAAGTCAGATCTGGGTTAGTACCATTGCCATTGTAGTGTAAGTAGGTTGGAATATCTGAGTCATTATACAAAAGTTCCATTTGGTCAGCGATCAAAAGATCTTCCATTACCTTACCAGCGGAATTCAGATCACTGTAGTTCCAGCGCTTGCTGTGAGCATTAAAGTCACCACATAGTATTGTTTTACTGGTAAAAGTCAGGAGGCTAAAGTCAAGCTTAGTGTTACCAGGTGGGCTGTAGCAACCGTAAACTTTGAAGTGTCTCTTCCGCTTCATACATCAATTTGATGATTTCAGCACCATTATAGGAAGAGAGATTACTAATTTCATGAAAATCCGAAATCAAGCCTTTTCTAACACCAACGAGGATGCCACTGGCAATCCTCCTCGATTTAGGTAGGATTTTAGTGCAATAAGATTCAAAAGTATGAAGTTTCAATGAATCATGAGACAAATTAGCTTCAACAATAATGAAGACATCAATATCTTGGGAAATTAAAATAGACATCAACTGTGTTCTTTTTCATGAGAGAAACCACCAGCATTCCATTGTAATATTATTAGCCACTTCTGATCCTTAAAAGGACGGTTAGCACCAGAACTCGAATGCATCACAAAACGAGATAGAGCGGCAATCGCTGTAGCAGATTTAGCGTTAACCAGGGTGCACCAAAAGGAGGCCTGCTACTTTACACCCCCGTGCTTAATAAATAACAACAGCTATCGTTGAATAAATGAATCTCAGTTGTATGCATCATGGAAAAATTAGAAAACGAGCTCGTTTTTTCTCTAAATTTACCTTGCTCCAAAGCAGGTACAAAAATCAAACCCGCTATTCAAACGCCTATAATACCGGGTCGTCGTGTAAAAGGGTCTAGAGAGGATCAATGCCAGTAAGTTGGCGGCAATTTTTGTTTATGTAAACGGGACTTACGAAACAGTGTAGTTTATATTCAGGAGTAAGGTTTTCCTACATATCAGTAATTTCGGAAACTGCATTTTTATTACACGGTGATTTTAAGTTTAAACACACATACATCTTTTTTTCCGCTCTTTTATCACCCTTAGAGTATTTTAAATGTTCAAAAATTTTAAGTTCACACAGTTTTTGCCTTATACTGTGTAAAATTAAATTTTAAATAAAATTTACATGTAATGTCTGAATTTTATCAACAAAAGTAGTTTTGTATAAATTGGCAACTGAAATTTTAAAGAAATACATAAAGATATGATGTATAACAATAGGAAATCTGCGAGATGTATCACCTCAAACTAGTATTTTCTTCCCTCCAGCCCCAAATTAATACTTTTAGCAAGAACAATGCTGCAATACCAGTGAACATCATTATCGAGTAATATATGAATAGTCAAAAATATAGATGACATGGAGCAGGTATAGGCGACTTTTGCAGGGTGCAGGCTATTTTTAATGTTTTTAAGGCAGCGTTTTTAAAACTGTGAGGTGCACTCCTCCAAGAGGCGTGAGTACTCAATGATGGGAGGGAGCATATTAAAATGTCGTAAACAAAAGATTATTTTAAAAAGAATTATTAATTTACTGAAAGTAAACAAAAAAATACATTCCGACATAATAAAATATAAAATACACATTTGCACTGTTACAATACCTTAGAAAATGCATTGGATAGTGCTGATACATTTACGACTAATTTAACAATACTACGTTAAAAACAAGTTTAATAATTATTAGTATGATCCAAGGGGTTTGTCATACATAAAAGATTATTACAAAAACCTAACACTTATCTTGATAACTTGCATTACACTTATCATATTATTAATTATTTCACTGCCGATTAAACGTTACTCGATTAGCTGTCCAATGCCACTATTTTCCAGCTAGGTGCTCGTATGTGATATATTGGGAGGGGGAGGAGAAAAGGAATAAGCAAATAAGTAAATCCTCTGAAATAAGTTATTATCAGCCAAGGTCCTTTTATTGCTTTCTAAAGCTTTCGGAATAATTTTATGGCTATCAGTGCGCAGAAAAGATGTACCTCGGAAAGGCGAATATATACGCCCGGCGCAACTACCGATTTGGCTGAGTGATGGTTGCATAAGCCAGTGGCACTTAAGAGTTTAAAGCCGCATTGCAGCTTTTGTGTCAGAGTATAGTATTCTTGAATTCAATACATGTTGCTTGTATGGAGGAAAATAATGATTGAGTATTGGGTCACAAATATATTGAAGGTGTGAGAAGTACTGTACTAAAGCCATCATTAAAACACATATAATTGTCAATCATTTCAATCGGTTAATACATGATGTAAATAACTACACTTGAAAAAAGCAACTCTGAGAAAGATGTTATTCTGAACATCCACTGGTCACACATTCATGAGAATCTGAAAAATAAATTTTCAACTCCATATAAAAATTGGTGGTACTTAAAGTTTGAAGGTCGAAATAAATTACATTGATTAAACTAAATTTACTACGCATCTCAAATTAGCACTTTCAATACAACATACAAATACAAATTAATTAATGCTATTCAGAAGGAGGTACATCAAAAAATAAAAGTCAATATATTTCAATATTTGTAAAAATAACTGTGCCTTATATCCAATGAGATTTTTGATTTGTACCTGTCAGAGGAAACAAGTATGTCTCCAGTGGACTCCATCACATGTGGGTGTGCCTGGGAACGAAGCTGTGATGAGCTGGCTGGTAGGGGATGTGATCACCCTAACCCCAGTTCCACTGTCTTAACCCATATGGAAATTCATCCCTTCCAAAGAAATACAATGCATTTGACTTGGCAAAACCCTCCTTCTCACCACTGGCACGCAGCTAAGAGTCCTGACCTATCTATACAGTGCAGGAGTTCCAGGGCTCACCAGACGACCTTGCAGTGGCGTAACGGAGAACATTTGTGCCCCCCTGCAAAGTAAGGTTTAGGGCCCCCACGTTGAGTTTTACAAAGGGTAGGCACTTGCGTCAGTCAGGCCTTGGGCCGCCCCTTTAGAACCCTTGCCCCCCGCGATGCGGGGGTTGCGGGGTGTACGTTACGCCACTGTAGCCTTGGCACGCTTTAGAAGCGGTCACCTTCGTAGTATGACTTTTGTGCAGGGGGTAGTCTTTTTATACCTGCACCTGTTCTCTCTTTGCATCTCCTGCTCATCTTCTGGACTGCTAGGGCATTTCCCTGCGACAGTTGTATGAAGAGCAAGACCTGATGTGTGAGACTATTACGCGGAACGGTCAAATGGACTTGGTGCAGGCTTTCCTGCTCCAAGGGGATTGGAGACAACAACAATAAAATTGTAAGAGTGTCTTAGAGAGAAGGTGGTAATTTAAAAATCAAAATTCGCGTATAATCAGTGTTTTCATTAGAATCGGGCAATTTTAACTCATTAAGGAAGGAGGTACTTTAAAATTAAAACCAATCTACAATGTTATTGAACAAATTAATCTTATTTACATCTAATAAACTCTTTGTTGCACAATTTAAGAAACAAAATCATTAAAACCCTTAAAGAGGGCGGATTTTTTAAGTGAAGTCCAAACTATGATCACATTGGTTAAATTATATATTCTTATGGCTTACATCCAATAATCTCTGTCATCAGAATATGAGCAATGGAATTTAATTAAATAAAGAAGGCGTTACTTTAAGAAACGCTTAGCTGAGGAATTGCAGTAATAAAATAATTAAATTAAATTATTGAAATAAGGCGGTACTTTAAAAGGAAAAAATTAGCTATTGTTACATTGTTTAAATTTACTTAAACTTACCAATCAGAGGTTACGTTTGAATCCTAGCAATACAATTGTAATTAATGTTGTACAGAAGGCGGTACTTTAAAAGTGTAAAATGATCTAGGGTGCCATTGGCTAAATTAAAAAGGGCGTTTACCCAATCAGATGTGAAATTAGCATTAGAGCAATACAATAAGTGTTATAAATAATACAATATTTTTTAAATAAAACTAATGAAGGGTGGCATTTGTGTTTTACATCCAACTAACGCTTTTTTGAGAAATTTCTTTTTTGAAAGAAGGCGGTACTTTAAACGGAAAGGATTAACAATGCTTACATTGGTTAAGTTAACACCCAATTAGCACTTTCTTTAGAACCAGAAGAATACTATTTTAATTAATGTTCTGAAGAAGGTGGTACTTTAAAAACATAAGGGATATACCGTTCCATTGGTTCAATTAAATTGGTGGACTTGATCCTATCAGTATTCCCATTACTATCTCGGCAAAAAAAAATTAAATATGGTACGGAATACGTTGTTTAAAAGGTAAAGTCGTTATTTGTTTAAATATATGGTTTCAAAAAATTGCGACTTATATTCAATGAATTAATTTTGTATGATCCGTTAAAGGCTGAATAAAAATTATACAAACATTTTGGTTATAATGGTTGTCTAGCTTGTTGACAATGTTACTTTGTTGATGTTGCTATCATATTAAGTATTTTTAATTGAAAAGCATACTGACATATATCAATATTCTTTTAGATTTTTATTAAGAAATAGTGCCAAACGATTTTAATTATTATAGCTTCAAATGAAATTAAAATTTTCATTAATTTTCTTTAAGAATGCTTATTTTTAAGTTTTAAATATATATTAACAAGGCGTGTTATACATCAAATGTTATTTTATTAATTTATGAATATAATTAAATGATTTTTGATATTTGACAGAAACATTTTCGCCTTTTAGTATTCGAAGATTTTTACTTTAATTACATTCATTTTGATATTAGATGAATGACCACACAAATAGAATTTTAACAATTGAAGAGCTTTATTCACAATAAATGACTTCTAGAGTCATTCCATTCAAACTTTCTTGACTGTTGAAATTCTTTAAGCGGAAGCATTTATCACTACGATTAACAAATTAGTTACTTTAGAAAAATAATAAATGCATTACACTTGGAACAATTCAAAAGTTACGTGAATTATCCTTTTCTTGCGAGAGTATAGAATTAAAAATATATTTTTCAAACTATTTCACGCATAAAGAAACATGTATTTCACTTTGGGTTCCAGACAATGAAATATTTAGTATTCATAAGCATATAAATCTTAAAGGACACACATTTGTCAGAGTAATTCTTCACGCGCTGAGCTTTCTTTGCGGCAATATATCATGTTTTCGAGCGATTCCACAATGCATCGGTGTGTTTTTTTAATTTGTATTACTTTGATTTTGTTTAATCGTAACTAGAAAATAACTGACTTCTGCGCTAACTTTAATATGACACACTGAAATACGTTTATCACGAAAGTGCTTAAGGTACGGATTAAAAAAGTGATTTAAAGAAAAAAAAACATATAAATGGATAATTTTCATGATATTTAGCATCACTTGGGAAAGTAATACATGTATGTAAAACTGTTTTAAAAATCTTGTTAGAATAAAAAAAAAAATTTAAAATGCAATATTTTGGCAAACAATTAAATTAGAATGACCTATTTCCAAAAGAATCTCCTTTTATGAAAAATGGTTTTATAATAATCTTTTTCTTATAAAAAGCTATCATTTCTCCAGAGCACTTGAAGAAAGACTTTTGTAAAATTCACATTATTATTTTTTGATTTACTACCAATTGAAATAATTATAGGTGTTTTTTCCTTAAAATCATCCACTCTGCTGTATTAAATTATGGATAAATCTACTTTTAATTTACATATTTCAAAAATCCTAGTTAAAACTCTGTACATAGGTCTTAGCTATGAATAAGCAAAATATTATTATTATTGAAGTATTTTCCATAAAAAGAAAGTTCTGAAAATAGGTCATTTTATGTTTATCTTAATAATTTTTTACTGCAATATTATTCTTAATACAATTTTATACCTGAATTCTATTCTAAGTGACACTAAATGTCATAACAATTATTCATGTATAAATTTATTCAAAACAACAGTTTATGCTAGATGGTTCCCTGCGAGTTTGAGCTCTCTCATCCTTCTGAACGAATTCCCCTTAACTTGATTAACTACCGTAAAAATATTGAAAACAACTTTCCAGTTATCTGCTTAACAAATGGTAGCACAATCAACTATAAGGTTGGCCTTGCATTTATTATCTTCGAAGATTTTATTAAAATTGAAACTCGCCTATTTAGAATAAGAGAAGAGTGTAGTGTGTTTCTGGATGAATTACTTTGCATAGCTCAAGCAGACTCTTGGATCTGCAATAACGAAATGCTTTTATCGAATTTCTTAATCTGTACTGATTATCTATCATCTTTGTAAGCCTTAAAAAACATTAATTCCCCAAATCACCTCATTGTTAAAATGCATATTAATCTCAATTTTCTTCGAAGCAGAGGTGTACACGTTTTATTTTCTTTTACTCGAGAACATACGGGAATCTGTGGCAACGAACGTGCTGACTGGCTTGCAAAAGAAGCGACAAAGTTAAGGTATCCGACTACGTTCGAAACCGTGATTTTCAAAAAGGGCATAAATGGATAATTTTCATGATATTTAGTGTCACTTAGATTAGAATACATAGATAAATTTGTTTTAAGGACATTTTGACAAAAAATTTATTTAAACACAATATTTCGGCAAAAAAATTAACTTATAATAACCCTTTTTCAAAATGTTCTACTTTTGTGAAAAATGCTTCTATTATAATAATATTTTGCCTGTATATAGCTCAGACCTCTGTACAGAGGCTCAACTGTGATTTGAGAAAAATTCTCATTATTTTTCGAGTTACAACCCATTGAAATAATTATCGGTATTTTTTCCTTAAACTTTCTCCCCTCTGTTGTTGTAAAACATGGATAAACCCACTTCTAAACTATATATTTCAGAAATTCTAGTTGAGCCTCTGTACAGTTGCCTGAGCTATATACTGGTAAAATATTATTAAAATAGAAGCTTTTTTCACAAAAAGAAAATATTTTGAAAATGGGTCATTTTAGGCTCATTTTTTATTAAAATATTGTACTTAATTTTTATTGTAATAATATTCTTAAAATATTAATTTTATACACTTTTTCTATTCTAAGTGGCACTAAATATCATACATATTATCCATTAATATACTTTTACAAAATCACGGTTCAGAACGTATGTCAGATACCTAAGTCAGAATGTATTTTGCATTTCTTCCCTTCTTTAAATTAATAAATTTCTGAAATAATTTTTTTTTTTTTTATTTTTTAAAAATAAATATCGTCACACACCCGTGTGGTTATCACGCCCCCTTAGTGGGGTGCGCCTCTCACAGTTGAGAATCACTGTCTTATAGTGATATTATTAATTTCTTGTGTCTTGAGAAGCTGAAACAGTTTGACTATGGTACTGATATGCTTTTTATCTGGCATTTTCCTTGTGGTAATGACGAATATCTTTCTTTGATGAAGGCTGTAATTAAGGTCCTTAAAATTTAAAACACAGTTTCATTGAAACACATTTTCTTAATGAAGAGATGAATTAATTTTGAACACAGATTCAGAGAGAACTGCCTGCTGATTATTTGGACCATTCTGCAGCGGAGTTCACACACACCCCTTCCTCAACCATTTGAGAAAGTAACATTTTTCTACGATACATGAAAAATTCTACACATCAGGCTGAAAAAGCAAACATTAAGGAGTCATTGTGTTCCAGACACAACTGTATAATAAAAAATGATGTAGATAAGGGTGAGATAAAATTCTTGCATATCTAGGTATTTTTTTAAGTATGGCGTTTAATTAATTTCAATAAGAAATGCGTCTTTTTTCTTGAACATTTTGGGTAAAGAATTCAACCATTAAGGGTTTAAAGATCACTGTGTGTAGAAGAGCTGATTCTCGTTAAAACAGTCGGGGCTAAATAACTTAATTTGTTTTGGAAAAAAAAATTAACTGTTGATATATGTATGCTAAAATTTAACGGAAAAGCTAAAAACTGCTCAAATTTCCTTTTTTTAAGTATTAAGTTTACATAAAATTTGATTCCTAATTTTGTAATATGCATTATATGTAATACACATGAAAAAGATGGAAGTGATTGGCAAATAATTGTAGAAGGAGTAGCATTTTGAATGCGAAAAACCATTTTAAGATTTATAATTCTGAAAAAGAATTATTATAAGATTAAATAAACGTAAAATACGACTTTAAAATACTAGCTATATATATATATATATTAAAATTAATAGCATTTTTATAATAAATCAACACTTATATTTTATAAACGCTCCGTTTTTCGGAGAATATTAATTTAATTAGAAAACATAAGGGAATGTTAAAAAATATTTCTGTCATAATAGAAATTTTAAAGTTTTTTGCTCCACATAATATTGGAAAATTATATTTTTTTGTGAAAAACATATGAACTGAAATTATAAACATATAAACTAAAGTTATGAACGTGTGAACTTAAATTATAGAATTATTAATACAAAATGCTTTAATTAAAAAAAATTACATGCATACATTTTAAAATATATTTAAAACAAATTACATTACTGAAATATTTCAGAAATATTCTGCTTTTTATTTGTAGCACTTTTTTATAATTATTATTTCGCTTTTTAAAACAGCATTTTTTTATGAACATACGTTTTCTTAAATTTTTTAATGCAGAAAAAGGTTGAATTCGCTAATATATTTAACTAGTGAATTTAAAGGTTTGTAGTTGTTGAAGTATACTAATTTTTGAAAAGTCTGGGATAATGCCTCGAATAAATGACTTCAAAGCATAGGAAAATTGCATATGTATACTTCAGGTTTATTCGTACATAAAATGGTGCGCGTTATACGACGAATATAACTAAACATTTAAAATTTTAGATTGAAAGTATAGGTGAGTGTTATACGCCGGATTTTACGGTTTTTAAAGGAGAAAAGACATTCACTCACTCATCACGATATCCCCGGATCTGTTAGACCTAAAGACTTTAAATATGATTCACGAGTTTCTTTTACGGAGTAGGGATACGCTAAAGAAGGATTTCGCGAAAATTGAACCTTAAGAACACGAAGTTTTAAGAGCCGTTACTGAAAAATATCTCCGTTTTTAAACTATTTGGCCTACTGACTTGAAAGTTAGCAGGTCATTTCTCTCCTTTCATATAGTAGAAGAATTGTTATAAAATTGTCCTCATGGGGCGTTTCTGGGTTTTTTTTAAAAAAAAAGTAGAAAAAATGGTCCTTTAAAAATTATTAAACCTAACACCTTGAGATTTGGAAGACATACTACTTTTGCTGAGTTAAAATCAGCTGAGAAGGGAGTTTTCAAAAGAGTCGAAAACAAAGATGTTATGGATAAAAATAAATCCGTTTTTTTTTAAATCTAATACACTTACTGACTTAACCTTTGACTATTTTTTGTATAGCAGATATATGCTATAAGAGCCTCTTTCTTAGCTTTTAATTCTAATTAACTTAACTTCTTAAAAATTTATTTATCCTTCAATCTCTATTGTTTTATTTCCCCCTTCACCTATGCAACGAACGAGTATACCAGCTATTCCATCTGTATATATATATATATATATATCAATAATGTATTATTTAATATTTATGAAAAGTACGAAAAACTCTGTTCTGAATTAAATTCTAATACTTGCCACATATTATTTAGAAATATTTTAGTTTAATAATTAATAATTTATTTGATTCGCATCTGTTAATATTAAACCAGTAATATATATATATATATATATATATATATATATATATATATATATATATATATATATATATATATATATATATATATATATATACATATATATATATATAAATATTTGGTTACTAAATAATATTTTATAAGAAATGCCACATACAGATGTAGCTTTGTACAATAGTGTGTTGATCTATATATTTTCATAGGAATCAGTTTGAAAACTATTTCACTTAAACTATATAAATCCCTACACTCGCACTAATTTCAATTTAATTGCATTTTACGGCAACGTTGACCTCTAAACAGAATGTCCTGACTCTGGATTCCAAACCCAGATGCAATAACACACATACGTGCTCGAATTTAATTGGTTAATCCTACAAAGGTGAATCTCGTTTATCTGGCTCAAATAGAACCGGCATTTTTCACTGGATAATGATAAATAGATTCCACAAGTTTCAATTTTGGTACATATAGTTAAAGAAGATTTCTATACACAGTGATTTAATCGCGTAGATGAAAAAGTAAGGATGGTATTTGAATAATAGGATTTTCCTTGTGTTTTAAACTCAATACAATTCCGAGTTAGTGGCGGAAAGAATTAGAAATGATTTGCTCACTTTTAGAATTGAATGTAATTAGTTAAAATGAATAGAGTGTTTTAGTTCATGTGGGATGTTTTCTCAGATGTTGTCGAGAGGGAATAAGTGAAGTTTTGAAAATACCAGATATTTGTAGCTCTCCACTGACTGATATTGACTGATAGAATGTTGGGCTTTAATTGAAATAGTTTTCGAACTTTATGAATACTCTAGTTAAGAATCGAAGTGAATTGGTGAGAAGGTGTGATTTTCAGTTTCAATCAACTATTTTTAGCATTTTCAATGTTTAGAACTTTTATTTGTGATATTAAAGTATAAGTAAATGTTTTTAAAAGCATTTAAAATGTGAAGTAATGAAATACATTATAAATACATCAGTGTCAATTTTTGCTAAGTGTATCGAGATAGTAAATTATTTCTTATGGTTTCACATGGTTATTATTTCATTCGTTATGGTTTCTTACGGCTTACAGTCGTAAAATATTTCTTATGGTTTTAAACACATAGATTTTAGTCATGAAGTTTATGTTTTATACGCTTTTTATTTACTTAGGAACATTCAAGTTAAATCAACGCTTCTCAAAGTTCAATATTAGTGACCCAATATTCAATCATTTTCTTCGTCGTCCCACTCTAAGCAATAACAATATATTGGATTCAATAACATTATACTTTGATGCTAAAACTATACTGCCTGCGTATATAACGTCATGTTCAGTCAAAGTGTTAATTGCCTCAGACGTATATGATAGCCTTTCCGAAGTACAATTTATTCTGTGCAATGTCACCCATATTTTTGTTCCGAATGCTTTGAATTGCATTATAAGGACCGTGACAGAGTTTGATTTACTAATTTCAGAGGATTTGCTTATTTATTCATTTTTCCCCCTTTGTACGTCAAACGCCGGCCTACACGTGGAAAATGATCGCTTTGTGGAGTGAATCGCGTAGTTTTTTTTTATCAGCAGTTAAGGGTTTAGTAATAAACCGTACATATTATCAAGACATTTGTTAATTTGTGTACATAATTTTATATATGAAAAAAGATATTAACACATTGGCATTGAATAGCTTGAGTTCCAATTTAAAGCTTTTTTTTACAGTGGGTACTACGCACGTGAATATCTGCTATTGAGATTGCAGATGGAATGGCCCGGCAGTCATAATTATTCTATTCATATTTAATGCCTTACTTTGTTCACACAGATCTAAAAACCAAAAGTTATGTTCTGTGATGCCATTTATTTTGACAGCCAGACCCATTTGGTCATCTATAGAGGCACACTTACAGCACAGCAATACGTCGACGACATTCTAAGAACTGTTATGCTACCGTTCCTTTTGCAGTACCCTGGCCTTATTTTTTTAGCAAGATAATGCCAGACAACACACGGCACGTGCTGTTATGAACTATCTTACAGCTTTTCAAAGAGACTTCCTTAGGCAGCTAGACTGCCATATCTCTCACCAATTGAGCGTGTCTGGGATATGTTGGGAACCGATTGCATTTACCAAGGAATGTCAATACCCTGGCCCGACAATTGGAGACAATTTTGCAAGAAATACTGCAGGAGACCATCAGGGTGCTTTTACCACTCTTTGCCTGTCGTATGACAACCCGCGGCCCATTTGGAGAATTTTGCGGCCCAATTGAAGTTTCTGTCTGTATTATTTTAGACATTTGGACTACAGGCGGTTGAATCGAAAATATCGTGTTTTGACCCACCCCACCTCTCCCCGTGGAGTTTTTACCGAAATAATTTTTTTCCCTTCATTTGACATCAAGCAATTGTAATAACAGGTGTTGATGGATGAAGGAAAGCAGATGAGCTTGGGTGTGTTATTCCTCTTTCAAAGAGAACTTCGTTGAGAGTGAGTAGTGTATTTAGTTCTATTTGTCAGAGAAATAATTTATGTCTATATTTTTAAGTTCAGATTAGTAGTCTTTTCTTGTTTTATTTTGACAATGAAAGAATACGATGATGGATTTAATGAGTTGCCTCGGACTGTCAGACCAGCTAGTAAAAATGTAATATAATTACGGCAGCAGAATAAAAATGTTTAATATTTTAACCTTTTGAAATTATGTAACTTTCATTTTTTATGATATATATTTAATCACGGTACAATAATTAATATCATACAATAAGAAACTAAACATTTGGCTATCGGAAAGAAAAAAAAAACTTTTTCACAAACAGTGTAATAATTACAAAGCTTTTTCTTTACTTAATTGCTTTTTTGCATTTGAAATAAAATTTTGAAAATCTAAATCAATTTTATGCAAACATACTGTAACACAAGTATAAAATGTGAAGATGTTACGCACATAGTTGTTATACTACGTAACCTCAGATGGCAGCATAAATCTACTGTAGATAAGAACCTTATAGGTTAAGAGATATTCTTCCACCAACAAGTGCAATCGATCGACTTTCAACCTTGTTGCGATTGTGATCAGTAAAGGTAAACTTGGTGTGTTTTGATCATATCGATAATTGAATCTTGATCTCATCATATTTTGAATGCTGTACGATAGTAAAATATTTTGAATATTTCTTTTATTTTTGATCTGTTCTGCCCACCTCAGTTTAGTAAATTTTTTATGTGGCCCACCTACCAATTTGGGTTGGGCACCCCTGATCTAAGCTATAGGTGGAACAACACATTATTGAACTCGTTACTTTGTAACTATATAACTCTAAATTAAATCACTCAATTTTTATGATATTTTAGTCAATTTCTCTTCTGTACATAATCTTTCTACCCATTGATTTTCACCTCTATATTCTCACTCTTTATTAGTGTGCCTTTCTTATGTTTTATATATCGAGTGTAATAACTTAAGTTTGGAATAAATTATTTCGAATTAACTTTAAAGATACATACAATACTCCTGAATTGAGAAACAAATTCAGACATGTAAATATATAAGAAGAATATTGCATTTAATTTAATACTCAAGGTACATTGTATAAGTTTTTAATAATATTAATAGCTGTCAGTATGCATAACATGTCATATTAATGTGTCTCCTCATAATGATACTAGATTGATAATAAAATACTTATTTTCTACGTTATTCTACGCAACATAATAGTAAATGCATTGCTAATAAAATTTAGTACAAAGGCAGAATTATCCTAAACGATAGTAAATTAATGTATTATTTAAAAACTCATCAAATTCAATGCATTTATAGAAAAGTGAATATCTTTTATGTATATTACGAATAAAATGGGGGAAATATTTTTGAATAACTGTAAAGAAGATAAGGATACACAGAATTTTCTAAAGCTAGAAATTATGAGACAGTTTAGAATTAATAAAAATTAACTACTAAATATATAATTACTATAAATAAAGAGTTATAAATTAAATTTACAATAAATTAACTACTAAACTTAATTGCTGTATACTAAGTACTAAATTTAATTGCTACATATTAACTACGAAATTTAATTAATATATACTTCTTCCGAAATTTAATTCTAATTTAGTTTTTTATAGAACAAACTATTATCACAAGCCTAAGGGTACATAAGACATTTAAATAGCAACTTATAAAACTTTTTCCGTTTAGAAATAATTATCTTTCTGAGCTCGAAGAGAGATTAAAATAGCAAATATTTTGAACATCTAGGCAGAAGATTGTAGCACTTTTACTTTGTTGCTGTGTATTGAGGTTATTTACAAGGTTCCGATTAAAATATGTGTATGACGTATTTAAATAAATTTATAAAAACCTAAAATAATGCGAGTACACATGAAATGTAGGATTTTTAAAGAAAAGTGTTTAGAGTTTTTAATAAATTTGTAAGTACCCAACCGTTTTGCATTGCTTAGAACATATGTTTAAAAGAAAACAAACTATTACGCTGTTTTAATATTTGTGCGTATGTAACTTTCTTACTAAAAAAGAAACTATTTAAGGGATTTAAATAATTTATAAATTACTTAGACACTTTTGAGTAATGTACCTAATTTTAGCATCTTATATTTGGATGTTTATATTCGCATCAACTTAAAATAGAGTCCACGCAAAAGGAGTAATAAACAACTGTGTTAAAACACAAAATATATCTGAATGCAGAGTGCATCTTTTTGAAAGATTCCAAGCTATTTCATTTTCATGGAGAAGCATTTATCTTTTAGTCTTTTTTAATTTCCTTTCAAAACATTACTCTTTATAATCAACCTAGTCAATTCAGGATAAGCGAAACACAATTTTTAATGTATTGCTAGGATAAAAGGAAAGTATCGTGAAATATATATATCAATAACAAGAACTCACAAGACTAAATTTTTTTGTTTGTTTTAAGTTACCATTATTTCGATTACTTGAAATGTTTAAATTTCTAGAAGTGGGTGTTTACAAGTTAAATTTAATCTTAATGATATAAGAAAACCATAAGAAAGAAATTGTTCGTTTTCCAATGATTTTTAGGGAATAAATCTGTGTTTCTCAAACTGTGGGGCGCATCCTCTAAGGGGGCGTGATAACCCTACAAGAGGGACACAAGCTTATTAAAAGTCGAAATAAAAGAATACTTTTTAAAAGAAATTAATAATTTACTGAAAGGAAGCAAAAAAAAGCGTTCTGAGACATAATAACAAATAAAATATACATTTACATTGATATAATACACTTATAACTGTATCAGTACTGCACAATGTGTTTCATAATTAATTTAACAATTCTAAGTTAAGAAACAAGTTTAATAATTACCAGTAATTATATAAATGCATGTCATAAAATTATACACACAATTTAACATTTATCTTGATAATTTGTATGTTTTATAATTAGAGTAGCATTGTAACTTTTCGCCAAAGTATAATATTATTGAATTTTATACATTGTTATTATATGGAGAGGGCGCGAGGAAAATTAAGATAGAAAATCGGGTCACACGTATAGAAAGTTTGAAAGCACTGGAATAAATAGTTTTTCCAGTCTTATTGCAACTTCTTAGAAACATTAATAGGCTTAATCAGCCTCCCCTCCATTTCTCTAGAGAAATTTTATTTGTTTAATTTTTATTGTTAAATATGCTTAAACCCTAAACTTATTTTACTTCATTTAACAAACGCTACTATTTTATAATAAAAATAAAGGGGAAAAACACTTATTTTTAATTTCTTTCCCTCAATTTTTTTTTATTTCGACAATTCTGGTACTCAAAGGGATAAACTTATTTAGGATTTCTGCTTTATTTTTTTTTTTTTATTTCACTACTGTATGAGCCTAAAGAGCGAAAAAACCTTTTTTCGTATTTTTATACTTCAGTTTTTCTTTCTCATTTAACTTTTTCTCCTAAAAGTCAAAACATTTTTGAACCATAGCTCTGATATTCCTCTCTCAACGTGCAAACGGTTTCAAAGACATTTTCCCCTTCAAACAAATGTACACTAATATGAAATAATAAAATAATAGATTAATTCTTGCGAGCTATACGTTTAGCGATTTTTTTCTAATGTTATAGAACACACTTATATGAAAAAGAGAAAACTGTTTCCATCATTTTGATTAGTAGAAAAAATAATAATAAATATATTTTAATGCAATTATATTGTCTTTTAATATGGTCTTTTTTCCTACAGAATTTTTTCTTACAATTGCTAAGTATATTTTTCCACTTTTCATCAGTTTCGCATCTAACGATTATAAAGATAATTGCAAGATAAAAATACAAAAAATGTAATACATCGTGTCAAATTTAACTGTCGAGGAAAAATTTGTGCTAGTTTTTACCCCTTTATGAGAATTATTTTTAATAACATTAATCATATTCTATAAATGATTTATTGTTTTTAAGAAATATCAGTAGTATTTTCTTTATACCAAAATTTTAAAAATCAACATTCCAAACAATATGAGTAACATTCATTATTTTAAAATATGTGATCAGTTTTTTCTTGATAGTATTTGTCTAAAATAATAATTTTCATATAAAATTATACATAAATGAACCATAAAAATTACTTTAATTTCTACGTTGAGTAAGAAGTTTTTAATATATATTTTTTTCCTTTTATAATTTTATTTAATAATAGCATTACTGAATTTTATCTTTTAATAATGACATATTTAAAGTACTTTCTCCTCTCCTATATCCCAGTAGTACAAGCAGATTGCAGAAGAATGTTGGATGATCTCAAAATATGATTTATGCTTCCATTCTTTAGTTCCTAAAAACCAAATTTTGCTATATATATATATATATATATATATATAGTATAGCATAATAAAAGAAATAATAAAACACAAATTTGAAAATCACAAAGCCAAGAATGAATCAAATGCATTTTAAAAACCTCTAAAACCCGCAAAAAATATAATTAGCAATTTTAAAAATTCAATTAACAAACATGAAAAACTGTTGTTTTTCCATAGCTGTCACTGAATTAGGACAGTGAAATAGGGTTAAGCTTGTATTGCAGGATCCGACCTATATATACTTCTAAATACACAAGCTGCACATAGTCCGATCTTGCAAAGAGTTTTCCTCGAGAATCTATAGATTTTTCCCTTTCCTTTTCAATATCAAGCATTTACAGGGGGTGCGTGCGGTTTCTACATAAATATATGTCATTAAAATTCCCTTTTCGAAATTTCTTCTTTTTCGACTACTTTTGCCTAGTCGGACAGGTTTCTTTCTCCACCATTAGCCCGGTGTTGCGCGAACCATCTAATTTTATTTAGAGCTTTTCACGAAAAACAAATGCTCCGCATTTTTCTTCTAAAAAGTTCTTCAGAGTTTCTTCGCTGTTCTTCAGCTTTGGAATTTTAACAATGCTTTGTATTAAGTTATTTAAAAAGTTGAACTGCTATTATTCCACTATTATTTACTCATTTCCCATTAGGTCTGCTAGCCATTAAAATAGCTTGACTCGTTGAAATTTAATGTTCGATAAATTTCAATGTCTAGAAAAAGACCATCTGCATTATTCAGACATACAAATAATGAGACATATCAAGATTATCGCCTTAAAAGGCCTACATTGTAATAAGTTACAAGAAGTTATTAATCCTGCATATACCTCGCACACAATAAAGTAACCAACCTCTCATCAATTTGAATTTTTTTTTCACTTCTGATATATAAATTGCGCTTCCTAAATTTAACTCAGCAACATCAGGTTAAAATATAGTTTAAAAATTACAATGTATTAAATAATTATTACTTTAAATTCAAAGAGTGGCATTTTAAGATTGTGTTGAGTTGAGAATTTCTAGTAGTTGGGTTGCATTTTTTCTTCCTTTTTGTCTTCATTCTGAGTCAGAGCCTAAATTTTGTAAGTTTTTCAACTTTAGTAGGAGGAATGTTTTGGAATTTTTACTACAATGTGGATTTTATTTCTCAAATAAAATATCAGAAATATTTTTAAATTTAAAAAAAAATAAATAAAAGAGTTTTACATTGATTACAACGTTTGTCCTTACATAATACATTAAACAAAAAATATGCAAGGCAATAGTAGAAGTACTATCAAAAACAAAATTGAGAATTTTGACAAAGTATTCTTATACTTATTAATTTTTGTAGTACTGATTAAATCCTTGTATAGTTCCTAAACGATCCACAATGGGAAATATATATAAAGCAGACATTTTTTTTAATTTAAATTAAATTGGAAAAAAAAAAATTAAGTAACTTCGACACTTAACAAAGTCGCATTTTTAAAGTGTTAAAATTTACAAAATATAAATAATTAAAATATTGCCTCACAACATTTTTATGCCTGTTTTAATTTATTAATTATTATTTTCAACAGCTTATTTACGGCATGCGATAAAATAATGAAAGTAACAATACAATTCACGTTATATTAAAAGTAGTAATTCATTTTCAAACTTTTGAAAAAACAACAAACAAAATGTTTGATTGTGAGAAATCGACACCTATATAGGATCAGAAAATATGCAGAAATGAGACATTACCCTCTTCTTGTATATGATTAAAGCATGGTAACTGATTCGCAATATTTGATGATAATTTCATTCACATTATCAAGGAGATTCTAGAAATATCTAAAAAAATCATTTGATCGATTCGTTGTAGTTGAGAGTAGTCAGAAGCTGACAAAGTGTTTACAATCTGATGATATTAAGCACATCAGTATATTTCTTTCAGTGGTCTAAGACTGATAGATTAACACTAGAACGTCCATCGGTATCAATTTGATACCGATGTCTGTTCAGTGTGTTCTCCTTTCCGCATTTTTGCAGAGAAATTTAAAAAATTTCGTGATTTGTAACTATTTCCCATGGTAACTACACAGTTAAAAAATATTGTGGTTCTACGGTGATTAGGAAACATTTTACAACTAAAAATACCTAGAACGTCCGCTGGTGTTATTTCGTCACCTAGGCAACTTATCATCATAAATATCTGTCTTTCATCATTCTATTAAAAAAACAAACTTCCCAAAGTACTATCACGAATTTATTTGACCTTGAATGCAATGTTTTAGGGTTAACAGCGGAAACGCGGATCTTATTTTTCTAAAATTGTTGTGTTTAAGCGTTTCATTAAATATACTTTGGTTATCTCCTCATAAAAAAATAATTTAAAAAAATATATCATTCCATTTTCGAACCTTGTGCAGGAAAAACTCCCTGGAACGATGGCTAGTAGTAAAAATGTAAGCCCTGGTGAAATTGCTGATTTGTTGCAAGAGCTTTTTGAGAAAGAATTGGCTCTAATTTAGATTCTGATGAAGACATAAGATTGAGTAAATCCATTGCAAAGAATCTGGAGAAAAAACAGATATAATTGATTATATTCCAGCAAATTCTGATAGATATAAAACTAGGAGAATGCCCAAATGAATACCGCATTATAGTAATGCTCCTGACACAGATTTGTGATTCGAAATGTTTTGCAATATATCAGTAGTCCAACAAGTTTCGCCAAACATGTGTCAATGTCAGTTTCTTATGATATAAATGGCCGTAAAATGTGTTAATTACACGAAATAATATTAAAAAGTCTTAAAATTAAACCCTACTGAAGAGTAGCCCTGAAATTATTTAGGTAAAACAATTATTTTATACATTTTATATCGCGTTGTCAAAACGACACCCGTGGAAGTTTAAAGGTAATCGAGAAAAATCTCAGATGTTCTAGTGTTAACCCGGGAGTGGTCACCCTATGCTCTCGAAATTTAATTCTGAGAAACTGTTTATTCGTTACTAATGACCTTGTCAGTGACCTCCTAGATGGTATTCTTCGTGGGAACTAAAATATCTCCGCCACATATCTCCATCTTTTTTGTGATGTGTAATCGTATTTTTTAAACGTTAAGTTCTTGGGGGTGACTATATTTCTCGAGCGACGACATTTATTCCAATTTTTTTTTTATATTAATAGGCTATATTCCCCCCCTGTGAAAAATTTAGTGGTTTGAATTGCTATGTTATGTGACTCATTATGGTTTATAAAGCACCTGCGATCTCCTTTGGATGAAGTTGAAACTTTGTAACAAGAAAAGAATCATGCAAGGGAGGAAACTGCTCAAATAATAGATAGTAATCATGATAGCGAAAGTAAACATTAGAAAAGCGATGGACATATGTTAGAATCGAAACAAAGATTATGTAAATGTTACCTAAAGCAGCGTTTCTCAAACTGTGGGGTGAGCTCTCCTATTGGTGGGTGTGATATCTCGGCAAGGGGGGTGCGAGCATATTGAAAAGTCAAAAGCAAAATATTATTTTAAAAAGATTAATTCACTGAAAGTTAACAAATAAAATACATTCTGACAGAATAAAAAAAAATTATCATCTATATCACTGATATAAGTGTATCAGTACTGCACAATCTATTTTATAATTAATTTAACAATATTAAGTTAATGACAAGTTAAATAATTACCAATGACCCCAGGGACTTGTCATGCATAAAAATATACGTATACAAAAATTAACACTTATCTTGATAATTTGTACAGTGTATAGTTAGTCCTTTAACTGCGGTTAAAATTGTACCCCACAATGCAACCTTCTACCTAAGTCATATATTGAGTGGAAGGGGTAGAAAAGGGAATAAATTTGCAAATCATTTGCAAACACGGTAGAGACCTTTTCGTTCCATTCCCAAGCTTTTGGAATAGTTTTATGGAAACAATGCACAAATTTTCGTACTTCGGAAAGACGTATATATATACGTTCGGGAAAATCAATGCTTTGATCGAGCAAGACGTTTATATTCGCCAGTGATGGCAGCTTTAGCGGCAAAATATAGTATAATGGAATTCAATACATTGTTTTTGTATGGATGGGATACGGGGGCGATGGAAATTATGATTGAATATTGGTTCTCAAGTATTGAAAGTTTGTGTGTGTGTGTGTGTGTGTGTGTGTGTGTGTGTGTGTGTGTGTGTGTGTGTGTGTGTGTGTGTGTGTGTGTGTGTGTGTGTGTGTGTGTGTGTGTGTGTGTGTGAGAGACTCTGACCTAAAGAACTTCATGAAAAAAGACATGGAGTCACAAGTGTTCCGCATGACACAAAGTATACTGTCAAAAAAGACAAAAAAGCAAGCAAAAAAGTTCAGCATGCTATGGCGCCTTCAAACCGTACCGGGCTGTATTTGTTAAGGACTACCTTGAATATCATGGTTTGGGTAAGGGTCTCTCTCTCGGGAACCTGGGATCTCGGTTTCTAGAAATCATAAGACTTCTATACTTTTTGTATTTACGGGATATATGCTTTTGTTACAGGAATATCCCGGATGACATGGTGATGAAATAATCGAAATAATTGGTTTTTTGACTTGACTGTGGATTGCGACCTCCGATATAAATTTTAATTCCAATTTTCCATCGATCATCCCGAATTCCTTGGACCGGAAATATCAGTTGAGTCCCCAGCAAGGGTAAGAGTGTAATAGGATAAAACACAATTCAGGAAAATTTTTGCAGCTTGCCAAAGAAGAGCACATATATGGAACTATGCACTGCTCAATTCCTGTCTGTCTGTGGAACATTTCTCCGTAAAGGAAAATTATCTATATAGTTTTTAAAGAAAAATCATTTTCTATTGTGTTAAGTTCGGATATATAATGTTGATAATGTAAGTACTTTTATTAAAAAACTGTTATTTATTTAATTTATAAAATTGTTTTGAATACTTGTTTTCATTATAAACCATTTAATGGAATCAGCAGTTTGAAAAAGTGAATAAACCTCTAAACTATTTAGGGATTAAAAATTTTTTTTTTTAAATAAATACCCCCTTTTTTCTATCTATTATTTTTCTAACCTAACTTTTGTGTGATTCTTACATTGAAATTTAGTTATTTTTATGTAACTGAAATATATAGCAATTTTATAAGCATAAATCAGTTACACAAACAAAACCTCTTAAATACAAGAATTAATACTTTTTACGCACTTGATTGTTACTCCAGCACAGCAAATGAATTTTCAAGTATTTATTAAATATTTATTTTTTAGTTGAATCATTAGAAAAGTAATTAGGTTCAGGATTGATTAAAAAATCATTGAAAATCAATCCTGAAACAGGGAACTGTGTGAAACTGTGAGATAGCATTTTTTGCTGGGGTTAGCCAAAACAAAGCTAAGAACTAGGTTGAGAGATGAAATGCATGGATTTTTTTTTTTTTTCTCAAATCACACTTTAAAAAGAATAATTGACATATTTTATATTTTTGGTATTTTTATCTGAATGTATAGCTGAGCACAAATTTTTGAAATTTGTTTGTATCCTTATTTTTGTAAAATTATTAATGACATAAAAACAAATAATTTGCTTTTAAATTTTGATGTATTGCAAGAAATGAAAGAAACGTTGCAATAAGGAACCCTAGTTTCGAACGAATGAAATAACAAGATCAATCTTCAAATTCGGATTCGATTAAACAAATTTGACTCTGCCTTCATAGTCGCGTTGTTGCTTTAACACAAGAACGTTCGGGATTTCGATTACCCTTAAACGTCCGCCGGTGTCATTTATTAACCGTGACGTAAAAAAAATAAAATAATTATTATAACTAAACAATTGCAGGACTACTAAAAGTAGGGTTAAGTTTTAAAACATTTAATACTGTTTCCTGTAAATAACATATTTTATAACCCTTTATAACATAAAAAAAACTGACGTTGACATTCTGCTTCATGAAGCTTGTGGAACTATTGCTTTGTCACAAAAAGTTTCGAGTCGCAAATCTAAGAGGAACATTTTTTTATGTGTAATCCCTTCTGTGACATCCGTAAAGATATATAAGTCAGGATTTACTGGATTATTATCAATTATGTCTGCACTTTCTTCAGATTCTTCGTAGTCACTTTCACTCAATCTTATGTATTTCATCGGAACCCAAATTAGAGCAAGACAGCTCACCACCATCTGATTCATTTTCAGAAATCTCTAGCAACAAATTAGCAACTTCTTCAGGACTTAAACCTTTTCTACGAGCCACCGTTTCAGGGTGTCTGCTATGCTAATGTTTGAAAGTCGAATTAGTTTTTATGAGCAGATAATCAAATGCGACGTAACGAAATACTTCGACACAACAGTTTTTAGAAAAATAGATTCGTTCCGCTGTTAACCCAATAACACAGCATTCAGAACAAATGTGAATAAAGGATAGTGCTTTGGCAAGTTTGATTACTAATAGTAATGATGAACCACAGCTATTTATGATGATAAATTACCTTGGTGTTTAAATTACCCCAGCGGACGTTCAGGGAAAATTTAGTTGGCAAATTTTTTCCTAATTTTCGAGAACCAGAAAGCTTTTACTGTGTAGTTAAAATTGAAAATAATTAAAAATCACGAAAATTTTCAAATTCCCTGCAAAAATGGATAACAAACCGAACGGGCTCTGGTGTCAAACTGACCCAGATGGATGATCCAAGGCGTTTGCGTCTCTCACAAAAGGGGACGATTTATTACATAGGGATTATATCAAAATAAATTCCATCTTTGGTTTTCCCTTCCCCATTTCAGAATCGAAGCACTTAATCGGTAGCATGGAAAGCCGATGTCGCTAATGCATTTCTGTTAGAAATAAATATATATTTAAGAGAACCATATTTGTTATGTTTCCACGATATATTTCCACATAAAGCTGTGATTTGTTGCTTTCATTTGGAATAAATTTTTCTTCGTAGAACAGCGCTTCTGAAACTTTCAAGACACGACTTTCAGTCATCGCGCCGAGCCACCCATTTTATTACTATGTAAAAATAATGTACTTCCACGCTAAAATTACGACTTTAATTATAAACTACACAGATCATTATAATAAGAATTATATTTGTATATGACAATCCCATTTAAATCACTAGAAATTTAACTAAACTTGTTTTTAATTGAGTATTGATAAATTAATTATCAAACACTTTTTTGTCGCTTTCATGTATTAATAAGTATTTTTTATATCAGTGTGCATATGTATTTTAATTTGTATTATGTCATATTTTTCTGTTTCTTTTCAGTAAACTGATAATTATTTAAAAAATTTATTGCCGACTTTTCGATATGCTTGCACAACGGTTATCCCGCCTCCTAATTCAGGGATGGCGAACCAGTGGTATGCGTGCCATCAAGGGCATGTGACACAATAATTTGGGCACACCAGCGATCAAAATGGTTTGCATTTTTTATTTCAAAATAATAAAATTCACTATCAAACATTACAAGCAAATGCAACTGATCAGTAGCTGTGTAACACGGATCCCTCTCATTTTTTATTGTCTCTCAGTTATTGCTTTAAGTGCTTACGTCTTGGACTCAGGTGTTTATGATACAAAATTTGTCTAAGAATATCATTGACAATTTGTAGACACAACTGTGTTTTTAAAGTCTGTGTTATATTTAAGATTTTAGCTGTTTAGCATGAATAGTTCCACAAAAGAACAAAAAGTATAAGTGTTCTGTTACAGGGGTATGCAGAACATCGTCTGTAAAATAGCATTTTGAAACAAAGTACAAATGCTCTTGTCAAAAAAGAGAACCACAGTAAAAAAATTAATTGCTTAGAAACGTTTCGACAGTTGACTCCAATTCAGCATGTGCATTCTACATAAAAATAACATCTTACACAATCCTAGAATAATTTGTGGTCATCAATAAATTATTAAATAATAAACTGCAGCTTGAGAGAAGTCACTGCAATGTTACTTTAATTTGAATTACACATAGAGTTGAAACATTTACAACTAGAAAGTGCAAAAGGTATGTTTTCGTTGTAAGTAAAGATTTTTGAGTTTTGTTAGTATTTAGTTTTATTATTTTCTGAATAATTACAAATCAAAAGTATTTTAAGGCACGTTTATACTTCATTAAACGCTTCCTTATAGAAAAAATGGCACGGTGATCCGTACAGGTTCGTCACACCTGCCTTAAGTAGAAGCGTCCCGCAATTTGAGAAACTCTGACCTAAAGGGCTATATTTCCTTTAAATTATAAGTTTGCTATATTATTTCAATGTTTATTGTCACAATCAAGAAGATATAATCAAATTATTTTTAAAAAATGTGCATCATATCAAAAGATACATTACAATATTACTGTACTATAACAATAGTTTCAATATATTTATCTAAATATATTTTAGTAGAAATGCATCCAAGTAAAGGGGTGTTTTTTAGAGGTATAGAACTTTAAATTGCAATAAAACAACGATGTATTATTCGATTGACATGAATTTTTTTTATTCAAAAGATAATCTTGTGGCATTACATTTTTAAATATGATCAAGCAAGGCGTAGATTCGTCGAATGGTCCCAAAACGATATTGCCGTTGTTCCCGATTTTCATAAGCGAATTTTGTTTAGCGATGAAGCGCACTTCTGGTTGAATGGCTACGTCCAACAAACAAAACTGCTGCATTTGGAGTAAAGCTAATCCACAAGTGTATGTCGAAACACCGTTACATCCAGAAGAACTGACTGTTTAGTGCGCTTTATGGGCTGGTGGACTCCTAAAAACGATGAAGGCCACAACGTTACACAGTCAATGGTGATCGGTATAGAGCCATGATTACTAACTTTTTCATTCCCGAATTTGAACAATCATGATGTCCAGGGCTGTGGTTCCAACAAGACGGCGCAACATGTCACACGGTTCGTGCCACAATCGATTTATTGAAAGACACGTTTGGTGATCGCCTAATTTCACGTTTTGAGGGACCTGTGAATTGGCCTCCAAGATCTTGTGATTTAAAACTGCAAGACTATTTTCTGTGAGGCTATGTAAAGTCATTGGTCTATGCGGATAAACCACAAACGCTTGACCATTTGGAACACAACATTCGCCGTGTTATTGCCGATATACGGCCCCAAATGTTGGAAAATTGGACGTCAGATTGGACTACATCCGACGCAGCCGTGACAGTCATATGTCAGAAATCATATTTAAAATGTAATGCCACAAAATTATCTTTCGAATAAAAAAAAATCATGTCAATCGAATAATACATCGTTGTTTTTATTGCAAATTAAAAGTTCTACCTCTAAAAAAACACCCTTTATATTCTTTTTAGAGGAATGGGTGCGTGAAAAGAATATTAATGTCACACTATTCCGCTAGTGGAGGATTTCGACAACGCACCCCATACTTTTTGATCCATGGTCAAAAGACAAGGACAATATATGAGCTGCACCCCCTCTCTAACTTCACACCACACCAACGGGAGAATGTCATGCCTCGATGTATTTAACGTGCCTCGACTCCCTCTGCAAATGGTGGGTCTTCAGTGATACTAGGCTCGTAGTCATTACCACTTTGGCCTCGAGTCCGTTACCTTGAACAATAGGCTACTGCAGCCCATTCGTTAGAGGAAATATACCTTTAAAAAATATTGGAATCACGTACATATTTGTAATTAGGCTGAATTATTGTTTTATAAGCAAACTAATTTGGTATTATTGCTCGAACAGCATCATGTCTTAAACAGGCATTTACGACATTCGTTCGAAGTGCTAAAATAAATTAACTTATCTGTAAACGAGAGCAAAACTAGATATCTCCCTGTTTAAAGTCAACTTACAACTTTGTCTCATAGAAATTAGCAAGTATAAATTTGATAAAGATAACGGTGTTACTTATTCGGGAACTGAGAAAAATAATGAAAATTCACTATCCCCAGGAATTAATATTGTTGCATATAGATGTTTTTATGTTTGAAGATGAAATAAAATCAGTTTTCTCAAATTAGGAGAACTAAATTGCTACTTTACAAAGTCTTATAAGATATGCCCTGACTTATACCTCCGAGTCTTGGCCATTGACTTCACGTGGTGAGGAAGTTTTGGGAATTTCGAGGAAAGATCTCCCGCTGCATGATGAGATCAAGTGAACGTTTCATGGATAAAGATCTAACTTAGACTTGCAAACTTACTGGACAATTCTACAACTTCCTCGACTTAACTTTACAAACAACTTTGATATTGTGTAATTTTCGTCAAATCACAGAGACTTAAATGGTTGTGCCATCTAGCTAGAATGAATGAAGATCGTTGCTGCAAGAAAATCTTTCTGGCAAAGCGCATTTGGAATAGACTTCGGGGCAGACCCCCGTTAGGATGGATTGAATATGTCGAAAAAGATCTATATATGTTAGATCTATATATATAGAGATGCCTGGATTAATCTTCTGTAGAAGACCAGGGCCCACCAGGACTGTCGAACCATTGAAGAAAAAGAAGCTAACTAATAATGGAAGGGGCAGAAAATCTAAGGTTATATAAGTATATGTTATGTGTATATTTGAATATATTAATAATGCTCTATTTATTGGTTAGTCTTAGATTATTTCAATTGAGTTTAGAGTATATTTTGATTGAAAAAAATGTAAAAAATGTAGATCACAATCAGAATTTTAGCACACAGTTTTTTTTTTTCGCCAGTATAAAAATAATCCAATGAGGCTGTGGATTGGTATTTTTACAATTGCGGACATATTACATCCGCAAGAACTGCTACCACTCTTTAGTGCGACACCCTATAGACGATAGAAATTACCGCAAGTAATTTTGACGCCTGGTTTCCTCATCAGAGAGAGGCAGCTGCACTCTGTTATACAAACATGTACAAGATTTAATTTTGCTGAGAGTGTCTAAGCCAAACATGCACTCTAGGGATGTTTAACATGCCATATAATCATACAACATGACCACTGTCGATTTTCTGCATCATGAAAACCCACCGACTTAGACCGGGGTCACACCCGCAACCTTGCATGCAGTAGGCCAGTGATTAACCAACAACTTCACCCAGCCGGTGAATAAAAGAAAGAGTATTTCAGCTTATACACCGCTTTATAAGCTTTAATTCCCTCTATTATTTTGATGAAACATCTTAGAAATTTTATTAAATCGTAATTAAAGTTGCATAAAAAAATCACTCAACATTCTTCGTAATATTTCCTCCAATAAGAGAAAGGAAGAAACACACATATCGAATTATTTTTAAAGGAAAAAATATTCTCGAGAGAATTCAGATTTTTTTCTTTTCTATCCATTTATCTCATTATCTCACAGAGAGATAAAACAAAATAAATTTTGCAATTCTCGGAATTCCCAGGAAATAAAATAGAAAAAAGATTGCAAGGTAATACTAGATTTTGTTTCCCATCAGAGGAGTAACGAAATTCCATAGCAAGTCAAACATGATTTTTTTTTAGCTTTAAAATACGAATTTTGCAAGAAAAAAAATGTCCAGCTTTAATTAAAGAATTAATACTTCTTCAATTAATTTCAATTAATAAACATATAAGGAATGCAGAAAGAAAAGAAAAATGCTTCATTTTTAATTGATTAATTTTTATTGCATGGGTTCAATTTTAATATTCAAATATTTGAGGCATCATTTTTCTTAAAAATAAATCAATCAATAAATAAAAAATGATGTTGAACAGCATATAAATATTCTGTTATGTTCTTGATTCTTCCATTCTTATAAATTTTCTATTAAATATATCCAGGAAATAATATTCCATTAAAATTATTTTATTTCACTGCTAGGAAAATATCAGGAATAAATAACGCGAGGCTTGAAAATGGTATACATAAAATAAAAGTTAATTCAGATTCACATTTCTTGGAATATATACATTTTTTTGGTAAACTTAAATTTTGAAATGATATTTTCTTTGAATCGATTCCATTGCACACTGATTTAATTTTAATGAAGATTGTTTAAATTTAAAAATTTAGGTTTTTTTTATAAGTATACGCAGTTTTTGTCATTATTAGCTATTGTTTTCAAAGGAATATTAATAGAGTAATTACTCAATAAATGTATGTAAAATATATGAAAAGTATTATTTTAATAAAAGCAGAGATATTAATATTAAATATATAATAAAAAAATCCGTAAAAATCTAGTATTAAAACTATTTTATTCTGCATCTTTCCCTTCAGTGCTTTATTGAAAAAGTCGACGAAATTAATGTTTTCTCTAATTTTCTTGGGTGTTTTCGAAGAATAAATGATTCCTGCAACTGAATTTAATAATAATAATTTTTTATGTATTTTTTTTGCTTTATTTAAATTTTTAAAATAAAAGTTGATTTTATTTCGCAAAATTAGTATTATCACAACTTTTGATTTTTTTATTGCATTCATAAAATAGCTTGCGTTCATAATCATTTATTGAAACACATGCATATATTTTTTTGTTCTAAATCTTAATTTTTCAGTTTTACGGAATTTTTTTCTGTTCAGACGCAGTGAAGTTTTATATTTCTGAAAATAAGTTTAAAGATACTCTCACAAAAATATAGAATTTTCTCGTAAAGATTGAAAATTCTTAATTTTTACTTTAAAAATGTCAGAATAACATATTAATAATTGTATATTATTTTTGCTGTAAAAATAGAGAAAAAATATTAAAAACACGAATGCGTCTTATGCATGAAAAAAATAAGAACATGATCTACAAACAAAGAAAGAGATAAACAAAATTCTTTTTTGACCTTATAAGTTGTAAGAACAAAAATGCATCCTATTTTTTTTCCTTGCAAGTTCTGGAATTTTCTTTCATACAATAACGCAATCTATTTTCCTTCATTCTTGTAAAAAAACGAATCACCTCGCAGCATTAGAAGAAATATGTTTCGGATAATAATTCACCTTCTCAATAAAAACTACATACTTTTATTCAGCATTAATTTTTTCCATGAAGCCTTTGATTATTTACAACAATACGTGTCAGCATTCTTGGATAATGACAGCAGAATTTGTGATTAATTACTTCTATGTTTAAAGTTTGAATTGAATTTGAAACGTAACACTCAACTGCATTGGTGCAAAGCAAAATGTATAGCATGAGTGCTCAAACTTAATAATATTCAACGGTAATAAAAGAAATGCTTAATAACTTTTCCACTGTCGAACAATAGCGTCGCATTCTTCTGTATTTTGAATCAAAGCCAAATGATATGAGTGACACTTGTATTTACAATGATTTTTAATAACTTTAATAACATTCAAAAGGAAAGGGCGTTCAGTTTCGTCAGATGTAACGGAAATTTACATAAACAAGCACAAAATAAAACACTAAGATAGATTTTCTGCGTCAGATGGTACATGATAAATCCTGACTTCAGAAATGATATTAATTTTGTAAATATTCGACATTTCATACAAAAAATGTCGAAAAAATTATTCCTAGATATTAATAATTCAGAAAACATTTCGATTCAACAAATACACAAGCATACGTCCACACAGCATACTCATAGATCCCGATGGGCTCTGTTAATTTAATTTTTTTTAAAAAAATTCATCAACATAAAAATATATATTTATCGGTAAACATCAACTTTCAAATTTTTCTTTCCAATTTCTACAAAGTTTCCAAAAGTTATTTTCACATCAGATAGCCCGCAGCCAATCAGAAATTTTCCATCGGACTTACGATTGTCGGTGTTCCTCTCTTGCCGATATGATGACGGCACCCTCTCCGGGGCCGAAGTCCCTCTCTTAACGAAGCAACCAAAAGAAAGCTGCTTCTCGCCACAAGGTTATCTGGAACGGATCTCTTGACTTCTGCTAAATTTTAGACATTCTCAGATACGAATAAATACAAATCCATTGGTGAGGCACGTAATTCTTCTTGGACCCTCATTGGCCGAGAAAGAATTCCTATCTTCTCCATATTGGTTTACACTAGAAGCTAGTCTTTCTTCAAAAAAATATTTTTTTCTGATATTTAATTTAAATTAAATACTATCTTTTAAAATTTAATCGTATAATCATTTTGATTTTAAATGTAATTTAATTTAAATCTCTTATTATCAGTTCTAATCATGGGCAAGTAAATCGTTGTAAAGGTTATCTAAATTAATGCCCGACCAAAGAAAAAGACCACGTGCTGAAATGTATAAGCCCAACTAAGCTCTTCGACTGGAACATTGCTGTACAAGGTTAATGTATCCGAGTACGTTCGGAACCGTGATTTTACAAAAGCGCTTAAATGGATAATTTTCATGATATATAGTGTCTATTAGATTAGAATATATGCGTAAAATAGTTTTAAGGATATTTTGGCAAAAGAAAATTTATTTAAATACAATATTTGGCAAAAAACAACAACTTAGAATAAACTTTATTCCAAATGTTCTCCGTTTGTGTAAAATGCTTCTATTAGAATAATATTTTGCCTGTATATAGCTCAGACGTCTGTTCAGAGGCTAAACTAGAATTTTTTTGGAATATAACTTAAAAGTGGGTTTATTCATATTTTTACATTCAACAGAAGGAGAGATTTTTAAGAAAAAAGCGTTAATAATTAATTAAATTGAGTGGTAACTCTGAAAATAATGTGAATTTTTCAAAATTCTAGTTGAGCCTCTGTAGAGAGGTCTGGCAGGCTATATACAGGCGAAAATATTATTATAGCTAGAACCCTTTTTCACAAAGGAGAACGTTTGGAAAAAAGACATTCAGGGAGATTATTTTGCCAAAAATAATACATTTAAATATTTTTTTTTTTTGCCAAAATATTATATTTTAAAATATTATTTTTGTCAAAGTGTCCTTAAACAATTTTATGCATGTATTCTAACCTGAGTGACACTAAATATCATGAATATTATTCATTTATGCGGGTTTTTTAAATCACGATTCTGAACGTAGTCGGATACCTTAACGGCTAAAGGTACTCTATTTCTGGCTATTTAATCAATATATGATAGATTGTTCATTATACTTGTAGTTTGAAAAAACTTAATTATTGGAAAATAAACGCTATTGAATTTCGACCAAGATCAAATTACTAAAATAATAACAACTGAGTTGGCCCCTATATTTCAATATTACACTCATGCACAAAAAACGAATATCTCAACAAGGAAGAGGTCGTCAAAATGAAACGAAATTTTACATACGTAATGACTACTTAGATAGATAATAAAATGATTAGAAAAATCAATGAAAAAAAATGATCATTTAGTTCAGAGAAAAGGCAAAAGAATGGATGACTTAATATCCTGTTGAACCCCCTCTAGCATGAATGCACGATGCGATACGATCGGGCCTTGAGGCATACAGGTTCTGTATCATGTTCTGAGACATTTCGTTCCATATTTTCTGTAACCTTGCCTCAATTCAGTGCTTCTCAAACTTTTAATACTTGCGACCCAATATTCAGTCTAATTTTCGCGTCCTCCTCCGTACAATAACAATGTATTGAAATCGATAATACGATACTTTGAGGCTAAAGCTGCAAGAGAACTTTAACATTTCCCTCGTAGGCGTATATAAACGTCTTTCTCAGCCAGTGCGTAATTGCTCCACGCGCATATATACGTCTTTTTGAAATAGGATATTTTCTGTTCGCTGCTATCCATAAAATGATTCGAAGGCTTTGGAATGTAATAAATGGCCCCTGACAGTGATTGCGAAGAAATTCACTTTTTCAGAGATTTTCCTTATTTATTCTTCCTCCCTCCATGCATCACATATGCTCTCCTACGTGGAAAACGAGGACATTGGGGAAGCGACTCGCAAATCATTTAATCGGCATTTAAGAGATTAGTTATAAATTTTACAAATTCTCCAAGATAAGTGAGGATTTTTGTATATAATTTTATATATAATAATCCCACGAGGTCACTATTAATTATTAAAATAGTGTTCAACTTAATTATATTAAATTAATTATAAAATGCATTGTGCAGTACTTGAACATTTATAAGTGTATTATATCTGTGTAAATGAGTATTTTATTTTTCATTGTGTTGGAATGTATTTTTGTTGTTTATGTTCCAAAATTAATATTTTTTAAAAAATAATCTTTTGTTTTTGACTTTTCAATTGGCTCGCGCCTTGCCCCTCTCTAGGGTTAACACTCCCCTAGGATATGCTCGATTGGAGACAAATCTGGGGATCGGGCAGGTCAAGGAAGGACAGTAACAGTGCTAAAGCAGTTTTGTGACAACCTTACCGAGTCAAGCTGAACATTGTTATGTTTGAAAATTTGTTCCTGATAGCCGTTGCATGAGTCACAACTCATGTGGTTGCAGGATGTCTTTGACAAACCACTGGGCTGTTAAGGTGACATAATCAATACTAGGGGTGACCGTGTATTGTAGGAAAATGGCACCCAATACCATCAAACCAGTTGTGGGAGTGGTGTGTCGCTGTAAAGCATATGCAGTGATTGAGGCGTTCATCACAGGGTCTATATGCACGAACACGATTGTCGTCACTGCTGAGATTGAATCTGATTCGTCGCTGAAGACGAACTGATCCATTCCACTGCAGTTCACTTTCCCTCCGTGCGCTGCACGACTCAACACGGAGGCGAAGATGGGGGCATCATGAGCAGCACGTAATAGGCGACGCGATCGTAAATGTCCTGCAGCAAGGCACCGTATGGTTCGAGAACACATGAGGGCTCCTAGTGAAAGTGCTATATGTGCCTGGATGGCGGCCGATGGAGCAGTTAGCTGTACGCGTGCATTCCTTACGATGTCTTCTTGACAATGGTCTGTCGAGGGCGTCCTGAGCCCGGTCTTTGTGTAAATGACATCTCACATGGGATCCAATGTTCTCAACGCCTCCTCACAATGCAATCAAAGTGGCCTAATTGACGAGCTACTCTCCTAACTAGTTACCCATTTTCCGTCATGCTGATGACTCTCTCCCTCTCAGACTGTGACAGCTGCTCATTGGCTATCAGAAAAAAGCAGCGTAATTGCATGTCTACCTCAGATCTTCCTTTGTAAATCGTTCAGCACTCTCAAATAAGCTTTGGTTACTTGTTTTCACTCCACGATGAACGACGTTAAACTCCCTCTACAAGTTATATTTAATGCTCAATCAAACTGCATTTCTAACCATTTGCATGTCTCCCCGACATGTATATCCATACTAAGTATCGTTACGATCCTACAATGGTTTATTATTGGTAATTCTTTTGTCCATGATTGTATGCTCTCACCTCCACAGGATGATTGCATCGGCGCCTTCTTCTGCAAATAGCAAAAAAAAAAAAAAAAAAGGAATTGAAATATTTTGTGAT